>CABHPQ010155176.1:0-34237 GCA_902168405.1 Peromyscus aztecus
GTGTGTGATAATACAGCTGGTGGGGCCTAGAATCCATATGTACATGTCACTGTGATAGTCTTCCAGCATAGTTTTATACTTGAAATTTTTATACCAAATTTGTGACAGAAGACCTCAATGCCTACCCATGACCGACTGCCACATAGTAGGACTGCACAACTCTACACAACACCCCGAGGGCCACTGTTTCCTCAGCCTGGGATGCTCATCCCATCCTTGACCTCTAAGATCCTATTCAAAGATCAGGTCATTTCTGTCACACCATCCCAGTGCAGAGTCGCCCGGGGCTTCCTCAGTATTGTATTTCCTAATGCCTCCTAATATATACTTGGGGGTACTTCCACGGTGAAGGCAAAGCCACATTCCTCTGGGTTTGGGGCCACAGTTTCTCCAGAGCTGGGTCATTTTTCAGGTGCCTTTCCTCATCAGCATCCTAGCACATCAGCACCACACCCTTCTCTCAGAGGAGGGTGCTGATCTGCTGTGCCTGCTTAGGGCCTACATTACCTTCTCACACAATGAAGCACTTGGGAAATCATCCTAAAGCTGGATGATCCAAAGGAAGTAGTTAGACACACGCCTTCCTTCCCCAAGCATCATGGTTGTGTCAAAGATGGTCACACAGAGTTGGGAGGCCACGTTCATGAGCTTGCCTAGCAAGAGAAAGTTCTGTGCTAGTTTTGATACAAGCCCTATAGTGGAAGCTTGAGTCCCAAAATGAGGATGGCGCATGCTATTGTGTTAGTACCGCAGCCACGGTGGCCTAAAGCAAAGCATGTGTCTTCTTTCGTAGTTCTGTTTTGAAGGTCGGAAGTCCAGATCAGTCTAAGTCTCCCCAATGCTTTGGCGCGACCGGTTCTCCTTGGGGCTCCTGTGTCACGTGGGTCCGGAACCTTTCCTGTGTCTCTCTGGAGCACCCTTCCAGCCCCTGCTTCTCTGTGCAGCATGATCTCTGGCTCCTCCTACAGAAGGACACTTAGGATTACGACATTAATGTGCTCGGGCTAATCTTCTCATCCAAGGTTATTATGTCCACAACGTGTCAGCTGAGGTAGACTTCGCAGGTTGGTGATGTTAGGATGAGCCTAACTTATGGGCCATTTTTAAGCCTACCACATAGATATTTTGTAAGAACAAAAATTTAGCCATTGTTCATATATTCCCGAAGTTTATAACATTATTAGTTTTCAGTATTTTTCTCTTAACTTGTTTCTCTTTGTGCATGTAAAATATGTATTTGCAATACATAGCAATACAGTCATTCCAGATCTGGATCGCAGCAATACGTTTCAGAATGTTTTGTAGATGAGACTAATGAGAACCTAAAAATGAACAGGGTTATGATATATATTAGATAGTTTAAAGATTGTTTATAGTCAATGAATATGCTCTCCCAAACACACACACACACACACACACACACACACACACACACACACACACACAACTACTGTCCTTTCACAAACAAGAGCAAACTCTTCTCTTTAGGAAAAAAATGTAAAGGCTATTTTATTTCTTTATTCATTGGAATGTGCATTTCGCCTATGTGAAGTTCAGAGGACAACTTACAGAAGTAGGTTCTCTCCTACCAGGTAGGTCCTGAGGTTCAAACCCAAGTTGTAGAGAGTGGCAGTGTCTTTCCCGGGTGAACTATCTCACCAGCCCTCACAGGAACAAAGTATTGCTGTGATGAAACACCATGACCAAAGACTTCCATTTCCACATCGTAGTCTCAGTGAAGGCAGTCAGGACAGGAACCTGGAGGCAGGAGCTGAAGCAGAGGCCATGGAGGAGTGCTGCTTACTGGTTTGCTCGCTGGGGCTTGCTCAGTCTGATTTCTTATAGAACCCAGGACCACCACCCAAGGGATGTCCCTACCCACAATAGGTTGGGCCCTCCCATGTAAATCACAAGTTAAGCAAATGCTCTACAGGCTTGCCTGCAGCCAGATCTTACGGAGGCAACTTCTCAGTTGTTGTTCCCTCCTGTCAGAGGACTTTAGCTTGTGCCAAGTTGGCATAAAACTTTTAGGGCACATTTACTCTATGGATTTTATGCACAGTAGATTGGATGAAAACTAAACCCATCAAGCTAAACTAATCAGATTCTTTCTTCCCGGGGATTTGGAATTTTATATTCAGAGAAGTAAATGCTTGAATAGTAAGTTCTAACTCTCTAAAAGCTGGGCTCAGGTAGTGATTTCTCCTCCCTATATATGAAAAAGCAGAGAAAATTGTCTGCTGAGAGAACAAAAGAAATATGTAGAGAAGGGATGAGAAAACGCGTCTGTCATTTCAGAGAAAAATATGGGTAGAGCAAATGGTTGGAAGCCCTTGGCAGGTTCTAACTCTCCTTGGTGTTCCATGGTTGGTTCTGCTCAGCAGTCTGAGCTATCCTTATGTTGTCCAGATAACTCCCTCTCCTGCCCTCCCTCCCTCTCTCCCTCCTCCCCTCCCCTCCCTCTCTCCCTCCCTCTCTCTGTTCCTCCCTCTCCTCCCCTCTCTCCTCCCTCCCTCTCTCTCTTAACTTTTTTCCTTCTTTTAACTGTGTCCTCCTTCTTCTTCTCCCCACCATTTTAATTATGTATTTGTTTTTGTAATGAAAAAAAAATCCTCTAACACAGGATAGTGACTTTGGTTTCAAAAATAATGCATTCTGATACTAGAATAAGGATGGTAGCTGTGAGTTTGTGCTTGTAGATATACACGTCTTTCCATACATTTCTTAGGGAAACCAAATAATATTTACTTGATCTTTCTCCCTGCCCCTCCATGAGCTCCCCCTTCTCTCTCAGCAACACTTGAAATTGAGCCCAGGACTTTCTCCACACTCTGCCACTGAGCTACATCCCTTATTTTATCTTATTTTATTTTATTTTCCCTCCCTCCTCCCTCCCTCCCTCCCTCCCTCCCTCCCTCTCTCCCTTCCTTCTTTTTTTTTTTTCTCACTTTGTGGCTCTGGTAGCCTGGAACTCATCATGGAAACCAGGCCAACCTCAAACTCACAGCGCTCCACCTGCCTTGGCTTGGATTAGAGGCATGACCAACTTGCTTTTTTTTTTTTTTTTTTTGATATATCTGTTTAGCTGGGCGGTGGTGGTTCACACTTTCAATTCTAGCACTCAGGAGGCAGAGGCAAGCAATATTTGTGAGTTCAAGACCAGCCTGATCTACAAAGTGAGTTCCAGGACAGCCAGAGCTGTTACATAGAAAAACCTTGTCTTGAAAACAAAACAAAACAAAACCCAAAAAACTATTAATAATGACTAATGGTTTTCTAGGTAGAATAGTATACTTTCATTAATAAATGAAAGGTCCTAGTTAAAGAAAAATTGTCTTCCCTGTGGTTTCTTTCACTGTCTAATACCATATTTTAAGTTCATTTTATCATAATTTTAATTTTATGAGGTATAGTATGAGACATTAACATTTGTATAAGAATGTATTTATTGAATCATGGACAATTAATATTTCCATCTCCTAATCAGTGTTTTGTGCTTGGTACCTCTAAGCGCCCTCTCTTTGGTTATGCCTAAAATATAAAATATATAGTTTATTGTAAAGTAAACTATTGTAAGGTGTTCTAGAAGACAGCATCACATACTTATATCTATCTGTGTTTTGCTAATCTTTATCTAACACCCCAGTTCTTTACACCCTTTTTCTACCACCATTTCCAACCACTAGTAATCACTATTGTACACTCAGATCCATCTTCTGAAGCAAATGATGTACGTGGGGGAGAAACATGGGGTCTGTCTTTCTGTTTCTGACTCATGTATCCCTTCTCTTGTGATTGCAAATGTTTCAGTTTAAACCAGTTGTCTGTAAGTTGTGCTGTTAAAACTCTGTCCCTTTACCTACAACTAAGTAAGTCCCCGCTTCCCTTTGCTGTTAAAACCTTGGGTTTGTGGGCAGGAGTGACAGTGCAGCACTTACAAGTGCTTACTGCTCTGGTAGAGGCCCGGGCTCTGTTCCCAGCACCCACCTGGTGGCTCACCACCCTCTTAACTCCAGTTCTGGGGATCTGATGTCCTCTTCTGACCTCCACAACTATCAAACATCCATAAGATGTATGTACACATATGCAGACAAAACACTTAATACACATAAACATTTTTAAAATTTTAAACAAATTTAGATTTGCAACCATCTAAATTTTGGATGTATTTATTTATTTATTTATTTATTTATTTATTTAAAGATTAAGATACAGGAACCAGTTGAGACACTTTTTCTAAAGTTTATATTTCCACTGTTTGAACATCAACATTTCGTGAAAGAATTTTTTGTCGTTGTTTTCCTTTGTGCTTTGAGTAGAAGTAAAGCAAAATGAATACTTGAGAAACCCCTGAAATATCAACCTTTATATTTGTTCTTTATTATGATTGAAATTTTCCCATCTGGAAAACAGAGTAAGATCTTGGGTTTATCTTACAGAGAATCATGGGATGACAAACACACTTGGCCCTTGTCTGTGCTGTTTTTCCGAGAGCTCAGTCAGGAACTCTCACCTGTTTGGTCGAATCACGTGAAGTTACTGATATCACACTCATTTTGCTTTATGAAGACAAGACTTCATGTCATTCAACCTAAAATTTCCTTGCTTCAATCGCAGACTCGCTCTATTTGGCTGGACTTGAGAGAAAGCATCCATTGTTGTATCTTTTCTTGGATACAATTTCTATTTGGCAAAATCTGCATGGCTATCAGATTTTTTTTTTGTTTATGATGGCAAAAAAAATATTTCTGCTACTCCTTTCCATTGCTCAAGCATTTTTAAAAGCCGAGGGAAGCCATATTGCTCTTGCACATTCAGTTCTAAAAGACTGTGTAAGCCATTCTATTTTTGCTTCTCTGCTTGAGTGAAGGACATCTGTTTTTGTTTTCAGTGCCACCGAAGAAGTAGAATATTGAAGTTCTCCTTGGACAAGGAGGAATGCTTCGGTTGCTTTTTAATTTCATTTTATTTATTTTAACTTGTTTAAAAAATTACAAATGCTGCACAAAACGGGGATTGGGGATGTAGCTCAGTTATTAGAGTGCTAGCTTACCATACACAAGGCCAGGTCTCTGACCCCAGTACCACATAAACAGAGCGTGGTGGTACATGCCTATAATGCTGTCACTCAGGAGGGAAATGAGGAAGATCAAAGGTCATCCTTCAACAATACTTCAATACATAGTGAGTTCAAAGCCAGCCTGGGCAAAAACTGTAACACACACACACACACACACACACACACACACACACACGGAAGCCCCTGGGTGTATATAATTGCCTTAGTCACTGTTCTATTACTATGAAGAGACACCATGACCAAGGTGACTCTTAGAAAGGAAAGTGTTTAACTGGGGACTTGGGGACTTGTTTACAGTTTTGGAGGGTTAGTCCATTATCATCATGGCAGGAGCATGCTGGAACTCATGATACTAGAGCAGTAGCTGAGAACTTTACATCCTGATCCACAGGCAGCAGGCAAAGAGAGGGAGAGAGATAGAGATGGATAGATAGATGATAGATAGATAGATGATAGATAGATAGATAGATAGATAGATAGATAGATAGATAGATAGATATAAACTGGGCCTGGCATGGGCTTTTGAAACCTCAAAGCCCATCCCCAGTGACACACCTCCTCCAACAAGGCCACACCTCCTAATCCTTCTAATCCTTTCAAATAGTTCCACTCCCTGGTGACTAAGCATTCAAATATATGAACCCATGGGGACATTCTTATTCAAGGCACCACAATAATGGATTACAAACAGCACGATTCCTACCTCAAAAGCTTACAAACCAAGAGGGAAGATGCAGTGGTATTTGCTCTGCCCATTACCTTGGGCTATATGGCCCGAAGGAGGCAGTGCTTCCTGCTGTCCTACTGACCTTTTAGGAAGATGCCCATACAAGGAGGCACTTGACAGACAAGATGATACTGCCACAGTGAAAGCAGCTCCAGCTATGAAAAATGGCCTGGTGACTCCCTTTTGATGACTGACAAGTATACACCTAACACAATATGAATGGAGCTGTTGAGTTTTACCCTGAGCCTGTTACCCGCTATGACTCCCCTGTCTTAGTAAATGGTACCATCTACACAGTAGCTCAAGCTCAAACCTGTAGTCAGTTCCAGGGAAAGGAATCAGGGAGTGAAGAAACCAAGAGAGGTTGTTGCTAAGGAACACTGGATGGATGGATTCACCTCCCTGTTCATCTATTGGTGAATATTCTTGACTTCCTTTGCAGGATCTCGGCTCCAGCTGTGCTGCCTCCATTCCTACCAAGGGTTCTCCTGGTCTCCTAACAGCTCTTTCCTGCCAGCACTCAACAGTCCGCTCTGCAAGCAGAAGCCAGAGTGAGGCCCTTACGTGCCAATCATTTGCTTTACTGATTCACACACTATTTTCCCAATGGCCTTTTTCTGTACTTAGTATAAAATCAAAGCTACAGGGCTAAGGAGAGACGCAGTGGGTAAAATGCATGCTATACAAGCTTGAAGGCCAGAGTTCAGACCCCAGAATGCATAGAAAAGCTGAGTGGATGTGGCCACAAGCCTATAATCCTAGCCCACAGGAGGTGAAGGCAGAGAATCCCCAAGCCAGCTGGTGGGTTTAGTGAGAGACCCTGCCTCTCACTGCAACACAGAAGGTGAAGGACAGTTAAGGTAGATGTCCAGTGTCAGCATGGAGCCTTCACACACAGGAGAACACATGCTTAGACACCTACACATGGGAACACACACACACATCAAACAAAAATAATCCATACTCCTCTCCACAGCCTGCAAGGCCCTGTCTTATTTGGCCCCTGGCCTCATCGTGGTCCACAGTTCCCCTTGGTACTTGGTACTGCTCTCCACTAGTTGGGTATCCTGTTTTATCTTGGCACCTCCCACATTCCAGCATCTTCTCACCCATCCTGTTGTCCATGAGTTCCTCACAGATCTATCATCTCATTCCACCCTACAAACCCTGCCTCAAACCTTTTCTTGACCATCGTACTCTGTAGCTACTTCTACAAGGAAGAACTCTTCTTGTGTCAGCCATGAGTTTCCTCCACAGCTCTCATCACCATGTGCAATCATCCCAGCCATGATCTCAATGCTTATTTATTTAATGTTACTCTCCTCCCGGTTCTGGATTGGACTGGAAGCTCCATGAAAAGCTGGACTATTGAAAGTTTTGTTCCATCTGGGAACATGACTCAGTGAGTGAGAGGGTTTGCTGTGCAAGCACAGAGACCTGAATTTAGATGCCCAATGACCAGGTAGAAAGCTGATTGTAGTAATGCAGGCCTGTTACCTCTGTGGGTGGGGGAGGGTGGGGCTGTGCAGGAAGTGGATCACTGTGGCTCACCAATGGCCAGTCCAGTCAAAACATGGCAAGCTCTAGGTTCAGTGAAAAACTCTGTCTCAACGGAATTAGATGGACACCTGATGTCCTCTTCTGGCCTCCACACTGACAAGTACACCTGCGCACACATATACAGTCAAACACATATACTATACACTAAAATACATGACATCATAGCACCCAAAACAACATCTGACACTTAGTAGGTGCTGAATAAATAGCTATTTTTTACTTGAACAAAAGGAAATCTGCCTGAAGCTAATGAAGCAGAGGGGATAGCTTTGGGGCCTGGATATGAACACTGAGTTCAGTCTGCTGCTGGGTTCTTGCAGGTGGTTCTCCATCTTAGAACCAAGAGGGTGCATGAGCCACAGTTCCTTCCCTCTAACTTCATGCATTTCCTTCCATTTTTGTGTTTCTGGAGAAAATTCTCTATTTTCTGTAGCCATAAGTTTCTCTGTTCCCATCAGGCCCCCACCCAACTCCGAGGTTCCACAGCTGCTTATCAAATAATCACTCAGAGGCTTAATATGAATTGCAAATTCTATGGCCTATTGGCTCAGGCTTCTCACTAGCTAGCTCCTACAATTTAACTCAGCCCATTTCTATTAATCTGTGCATTGCCGTGTGGCTTCACTGGTACTTTCACACCTTGCTTCTTGTGGTGGTGGCTCGCAGTGTCTGCCCCACTCTCCTTTCTTCTCCTCTCTCTCCAGTTGGAATGTCCCACCTCACCTTCTTCTACCTCACCATTGGCCAAACAGCTTTATTTATCAACCAATCAGCGCAACACATATTCACAGCATACAGAAAGACATCCCACAGCAATTTTCTTCTAATTTTTTCTTTTTTTGGTATCCTGTGTGTATGTGATGGGGTGAGGTGGGTGTGCCATAGTGCACATATGAAGGTCAGAGGGCAACTTTGTGGAGTTAGTTCACTCCTACCTTTATGTGTGATACAGGAACTGAACTCAAGTCCCCAGATGTGTTTGCCAAACACTTTACGTGCTGAGTCGTCTCACTGGCCCAACATTTTTATTTTTAAAAAAGGATTTATTTTCATTTATGTTTCTGTGTGAATGTATGCTACATACAAGGGTATCTGCAGAGACCAGAAGAGGGTGTCATGTCCCTTTGATCTGGAGTTACAGGCAGTTTTGAGCTACTCAATTATGGGTTTTGGGAATGGAACTCAGGTCCCCTGGAAGAGCAGCATTCACTCTTAACCACTGAGCCATCTCTCCAGTCCCCTCTCTATTTTTAAATACATTTGATTAAAATGTGTCCTCTGAAATATTCCAGGTAATATAAACCATTCAGAGGTTCCAGGAGTTAGTGTGTTTGGGGTGTTGAAGCTGTTGTGCCTCCAAGATATTCTATGATCACATTTTCACTTTATTTAATGTATATATCAAAGGAATGTGTGATGTGTATATGTGTGTGTGTGTGTATGTGATGTTCATGTGGTGTGTGTATATATGTGTGGTGTGTGTATGTGGGTGTGGGTATATGTATATATGTGGTGTGTGTTTATATAGGTGGTGTGTGTGTATGTGTGTGTATATGGTGTTTGTGTGTATGTGGTGTGTGTGTGTGTGTGTGTGTGTGTGTGTAGGCCAGAGGTTGATGTCAGATATTTTCCCCAATCACTCTTCACCTTGTAGACTCTCAGGGGCACTGGAGATCCTCCTCTCTTTCCCTCTCCTCAGGGCTGGGCTTACAGGCATGTGCTTTTTATGTGAGTGTTGGGATCAAACTCAGGTCCTCATGCTTAGACAATAAGTACCTTACAATCAGACCACCCCCACCCCAAGCCTTTCCTTTCTTTTCTTCTTCAGTACTAGAATCAAATCTAGGACCATGCACATGTTAAACATGTGGTGATATTTTGTTTGTGCTCTAACAAATAAACTTGCCTGAAGATCAGAGTGCAGAGCTAAGCCACTAGTTATCCATAGAGGCCAGGTACTGGTGATGCACACCTTTAATTCCAGCACTCGGGAGGCAGAGGCAGACGGATCTCTGTGAGTTCAAGGCTACCTTGGGCTACACAAAATTAATCCAGTCTAAAAGAGAAACAGAGCCAGGCAGTGGTGGCTCACACCTTTGATCCCAGCACTTGGGATCTCACACCTTTAATCCCAGCACTAGGGAGGTGGAGACAGGAAGTGATATGGCGGTGAAAGGAATATAAGGCAGAGGAGACAGGAACTCAGCTCCCTTTTGGCTGAGGAGTTGTTGAGGTGAGAGGTGGCTGTGGCTGGTTCCTTTGTCTCTCTGATCTTTCAGTGTTTACCTTGATATCTGGCTCTGGGTTTTTATTAAGACCAATCAGGATTCGTGTTACATAAGCAAGCACTCTATCACTGAACTACATCCCCAGCCCTTGGCTTTTTGTCTCGGGTCTCATCATCTATCTCAGACTGGCTTGAACTCACCGTGTAGCTCAAGCCATCCTCAAACTCTGGGTCTTCCTGCCTCTATCTTCTGAGGGCCGGTATCATGGCTGTATGCCACCAGCCCAGTCTGTGATCACAGATTTCTCAGCAAGCTCTTTGAGATCATCTATGTAGAATCAAAATGGATCAAGACATTAGGTGGCTGTTCCAAGTTTATTATGGTAAAGGACTGGGACTAAGGAACACTGGTGTTCTGGTCAGCTGGACTCAGGGATGACCTAAGCAGTGTCATTTGGTGGGAACACTATGATAACAGACCTTCTATTTACTTGAAGATGCTGTCACATTTTGCTGCTGAGACATTCATAATCTAAAAAATACTGGTGGTTATATTAATCATTTTTAATAATATATCCTTTTGAGGGGCTTTTACTATATTAAGAATATAGTCCTTAAAAACAAAATTACCCTATTCACATATTCCTTTCCAGGCTATAAAAAGCATTCTGTTCTTTCCTTACACACAGCTGATGAGCCCTATGACGTCCTTCTGTCTCGATGCTTGTAAATGATCTTTACAGATGTTTATTTCTGTTGATGAGGACAAACAACTAAAGCCTGGGAAGTGACTGCAGGACTCTCCAGATGCCTCGGGGAGAAAGACACGGCCCTGCGTGAACTTTATGTTGTATCAGTCTTTTAGGGGTGTTCCAGTACGGATATAAAATGTGCCCCCACCCAGGTTCATGTGTTTAAGGCTTGATCCTGAGGATGTTTAGATGTGGGGTCCTTGGGAGGTGATTGGGTGACAAAGGTTCCCTCCTCATCAGTGGATTGATCCATCTGCAGGTGGGCTAATAAAATGGATTTAGTGGGATGTTGAATGGTGGGATCTGCTTAGAGAAAGTAGATCACTGGGGACATACGTGTCTTTCAAGGTAGTCCCCTCTTCCTCTCTCCTGTATCCTTTCTGGCCGTCACAAGCTGAGCAGAATGACCCCACTTCATGCCCTCTACCATGATGCCTTACTTTACCGTAACCCGAGTGCAAATTCAGATAAACTATTGATGGAAACTGAACCAAAATAAATATTTTCTCCTTCAAGTTGGCTTTCTTATGTATTTTTGTTGCAGAGATAAAAAGCTAAGACAAGGAACATTTCATATAGTAAGTGATCAGCATACATTTAAAGCCGATCTGTGTATTTCAGCAGAAAGGCCTGTCAAATCCACCCGAATGCCCAGGACACAGGGTTATACCTGATGGTGGTGGTGCACACCTTTAATCCCAGCACTCAGGAGGCAGAGACAGGTGGATCTCTGTGAGTTCAAGGCCAGCCTGGTCTACAGAGCAAGATCCAGGACAGGCACCAAAGCTACACAGAGAAACCCTGTCTTGAGAAACTAACAACAGACACATTTACAGCAGACTTCTTTGTTGGTTTAAGGACAGTGGTCCTGGCTGAGCATCTTATTTTGTTTTTTAACTTTATCCTTAAACCAGAGAAGAGGGTTCACTACCCCAGATTCCAGAAAAGGAAGCCTGGTCCAAGCAAGGTTACACAGCATGTCTAAATTTCACAATTAGTAAGAAGTAGAGTCAGAATTGAAAGCCAGGACTGGCCCCAAATCCCATGCTCTTTACATGAGGCTCCAAGGCCAGGATGAGAGCTGGGGCCTTCTCCTTATGTGACTCTACCTTGAGGACTCCTCCTTGACCCACTTGAGTACATCATTTTGTTTGACCTATGGAGCTCGTTTGGGGACTTCCCCACAGTAGTGATGTTATGATATGATTGTGCAAGTCAATCAATCCCCTCACCAGGCTGAAATTCCACACCCTGAAGTTCCCAGTTCCCACAGGGCTTCCATATAGCAAGTGCTCGGAATTATTTGTCCAGAAGTGTGTACGCACACATGAATGAGTGTCACTTAACTTCCGTGAACCAGAAGTGTGTGCGCACACATGAATGAGTGTCACTTAGCTTCGGTGAACCAGAAGTGTGTGCGCACACATGAATGAGTGTCACTTAGCTTCGGTGAACCTCCAGGCTGCTGTCAGCAAGGGGCAGAAAGGAAGACAGATCATGCGGTCCTGAGGGGGGACTTGGTGTCCCTCCCTGTAGTTTCTACTACCCAGGGTGCACCACAGCGTGAAAATATCACATGGAAGGCTCCAGGAACAAAGAACTAAAAAGTGTGAGGTTGCGTGCTGTTGTGGGCAGCATGATAGAATCTCATGGTGCTCTGCTTCCCCCCTTCACCTCCTGTGTTGTGTGCATCACCTGATTTTCTTGGTTATTCGGTTCACCAATCTGGTGTTACAAGTCACCCTTACTTTACTTAATAATGACCCCAAAGCGGAACGGTAATGACGCTTGCAATTGGATGTACGGAAGCAGCGCTGTAAAATGCTTCCTTCAAGTGCAAAGGGAAAGGTCATCATGGCTGTGTGTTCATAGGAAAAAACATAGAGTGCATGTGTTATTTTTGCATTTGCTATGACAAAATACCCAGCAAATGCAAGAAGACAGGGAAGACACATCGGCTCACAGCTTCAGAGGGTGCTGACGTCATGCTTAGGAAGACAGGACGGAAGAGCCCTCCCATCGTGGCAGGCTGGAAGCAGAGAAAGGGGAGGCTGGCAGGCCTCTGGTTTTGTCGTTTTCCTTCTTTTATTCTCTCTTGGCCCCTAGACCGTGGGATAGTGTCACCAAATCCAGGATAGAAGTCTTGGCTGAGGTTTTATTGTGTGATGAGACACCATAACCACAACAACTCTTATAAAGGAAAACATTTAATTGGCTGTGGCTTACAATTCAGAGGTTTAGTCCATTATTGCCATGGTGTGAAGCATGGTGGCATGCAAGCGGACGTGGTGCTGGAGATGTAGCTGAGAGTTCTACGTCCAGATCGCCAGGCAGCAGGAAGAGGAAGAACCACTGGGTCTGGCTTGAGCATTTGAAGCCTCAAAGCCTACCCGTAGTGACACACTTCTTTCAATAAGGCCAGGCCTACTCCAACATGACCACACCTCCTAATATTGCCACTCTGTAGGAGTCTATGGGGGCTATTTTCATTCAAACCACTGTAGTAGGTCTACCCCCTTCAGACAATCCACCCTCCTTCACACACACACCCAGTCAAGTTGGCCATGAAGATGAACTATCACAAACGTTTCCAGGCATTTCCCAGGGATTTTGGACCATACAAAACACAGATAAGTAGGGCACTGTGATCGATTAATACATTGTGTCCCCTGTCACTTCTGGTCTCTCTTTCTTCCTCTGTTCTTCCCACTATAGTTCACTGATGAATTCAGAGGCATCTTTATGTTACTAATGTATGATCTACAGTTAGTTCCCTTTAGACAACAATTAGCTGATCACAGAATAAGGTGTGGAGCTGTCTGACCTTGTACCCGTATTTACACTCAACTGTTTCTAACCACCTAGTTATCTACCCATCTATCTCTTTTCTTCTTATAAAATTTCTAATTCAGATACAATTATTCCTAACCACTTGGTTATTAATAAAGGCTTTTCATGAAAATTATTAAATATATGGAATATTTTTCCTTGTTTTTTTCTGTTTATGTGGAAATATTTCAATCCTAATATGGCTCATTAGTAATGCTGCAGATGTACTCTCAGTAACGTTATCGTAGCTTTTAAAAATGTGAGGAAATGTTTATACTATACAATCAACAAAAGATTAATATCCCTCAAATATATACACCCCTTAAAAACAAATAGAATGACTGAAATATTTAAAAATTAGGTAAAAGGGGAACCTTCCTCCATGCTGCTACCGCATGCCCTTCCATTCCCTCACAGACTTGCTTTAATGAATATTTTAACAGAGTTGAAATGATTTTTTTTTTAAGCCAGATATGTTTTAGGGGGCTGGAGAATGTTTTGAATCATTTGATGAAGAGGTTCGTGAAATCAGATTTTTTAACTGCAACACCAAACAAAAACTCTAGCTTGAAGAATGGTTGAGGCTACTTCTTCGATAAACAACATGCTTCGTCTCACCCCCACGCTCTTCTCTTTGAGTCTATAATTAGTACTAACCTAAAAAACGCTGCCGGGCTTCTTTTTCTCAGGTCTCTTTGCAGTTCAGTTAGAGATGGAATCTCAAAAGAGGAGTCTCGGCTGAGATGTAGGTCAGTAGCGTG
Organism: Peromyscus aztecus; assembly: GCA_902168405.1. Classification (NCBI taxonomy): domain Eukaryota; kingdom Metazoa; phylum Chordata; class Mammalia; order Rodentia; family Cricetidae; genus Peromyscus; species Peromyscus aztecus. The sequence continues at coordinate 13,937 of CABHPQ010155176.1, forward strand.
CTCAAGGCTTGGCTGCAAGGCAAGGTGTGAAACAGACATTGCCATGTGTGCCTGTAACCCTAGCACTCAGGAGCTTGAGGCAAGAGGATCAGGGGTTCAGGACTATCCTCAGCTGCTGAATGAATTGGAAGCCAGCCTGAGATAGAGACCCTGTCCAAACAAACAAAGTTGAGTCTTTTCTTTGTTTAAGAAATTGTGCTGCTAGGCAGTGGTGGCGCACGCCTTTCATCCCAGCACTTGGAGGCAGAGCCAGGCGGATCTCTGTGAATTCGAGGCCAGTCTGGTCTACAGAGCAAGTTCCAGGATAGGCTCCACAAGCTACACAGAAAAATCCTGTCTCAAAACACAAAACAAAAAAACAAAACAAAACAAAAACAACAACATCAAAAGAGTTTCCCTAGTCATGATGTCTCTTCACAGCAATAGAAACTGTTGTGTGATATTTTGTTTATATTCTGACAAATAAAGCTTACCTGGAGAGCAGAGGGCAGAGCTAGCCACTAGTTAACCATAGAGGCCAGGCAGTGGTGACACACACCTTTAATCCCAGCACTTGGGAGGAGGAAGCAGGAAGATCAGGAGTTCAAGGTTACCCTGGGCTACACTGAGATTGAACCAGTCTAAAAGAGAAACAAAGTCGGGTGGTGGTGGTACACAGCCTTTAATCCCAGCACTAACTAGGGAAGTGGAGACAGGAATATAAGGTGGGTGGAGACAGAATCTCACCCTTATTCAGTCTGAGGATTCATAGAGGCAGGCCGCCCCACTTGGTCATAGGATCCAGAGAGGTAAGAAGTCACTGGGTACTCCTTTGCTTCTCTGGTCTTTCAGATTATTACCCCAATGTTTGACTCATGGTTTTTATTGTTAAGACTAATTAGGATCACACTTTAAGAAACCCTAACTATGGCAATTGGGATCAATATGCCAGATTTACTATTGATGAAATCCAGGTCAAAGAATGTGAATGAGATGTGTAGGGAATATGAGTGTCTAAACTTTGAACCTCAGCTTTTTGAAGATTTACCTATCCAGGGTAGGGATGCAGCTCAGTCGGTAGAGTGCGTGCTTAGCAGGCACAAAGCCCCAAAAACTCAGGCTTTCTTTTCTAAGCCCAGGCTATTCATTAAGAACTTGGCTCTTCAACAACTGGATATCCAAGAAGAGTCCTAGTGAGGGCTCAGCCCTCACTGGTGTAGTGGAAATCAGAGGCCTCAAACCAGACCATTGGCTCTTTGCAACGAACACTTGCAAGTAAAGGTAGATGGACAAAGGGGTTGGCTGTGTGACTCACTGTGTCACACTGCAGCTTCCACGACAAGATGATTTATTTTTCCCTTTTTTTTCTTTTTTTTCTCTTAAATTTTGTTTTATTTGGGGGTGCAGTTGCAGGGCAGAGGGCAAATGTGAAGGGACAGAGAAATGAATGGAATCAAGATGCATGATGGGAAAGATGCGTTGAATAAATAAAAAAGTTAAAAAAAAAAAAAAGAACTTGGCCGTCTGTAGCCCAAGAATATGCCCTCCTTGCAGACAGACCATTCTAAAGAGAAGGCAGGAAGGTAAGCTTTCCAACTCCAGATCTCTCTCAAACTTACCAGTCATATGGGAGGAAGAAGATGAACAATGAAGCTAGGAACATTGGTTTGCTTTTTGAGACATAATCTCACTCTACATCCTTGGCTAGCCTGGGACTCAGTTTGTAACTCAGGCTCACCTCCAACTCATAGTGATCATTCTGCCTCTGCCTCAAGTGCAAGGATTTCAGGCATGTGATACCATGTCTGGCAAAGCTAGAGAAATGTAAAGAAAAATCTCTTTTAGGGAAACAAGAGAAGAGAATTTCTCACCTCTAAATACAGTGCCCTATCAAAGACTGTTGATAATATGTCCAAAATCTCTTGGACAACATTGCCTTTGCCTTGTTTGTGTCCTACTTTCCTGATGCATGCCAACATCATCTCCCACTCACCTTCTCACTATTTCAGCTACTGGAAACACCCCTTCTCACCTCCTTTAAGTCACCTGTCCACCTCCCATCCACAGGGGCGTTTTCACGGTGCAAAGCTGATGGCATATTTTCTTCTACCTTTCTCTTTCCTGGCTAGCCATGGCTTCTATACCTTTCTCTTTCCTGGATAGCCATGGCTTTTGGGCTAGCGACCCAGATTCCTTGTAAAGTTTAGTCATATCTGCTTCTGCAGAGCCTAATTTTAGTAGCTGCCCCTTGTTCTTGAGTTCCAGCTATACTGGGTCTTTCAGTTCTTGATCACATTGAAATCTTTTCTGTCAAAGGACCTATGACATGCGTCTTGACAGAAACTCATTTCCTACTTCCAGTTCTTGAGACAGGGTCTCATGTAGCCCAGGCTGGCCTTAAACTCATTATATAACTGAAGGTGACCTTAGATTCCTGTTCCCCTTCCTGCTTCCTCCTCCTAAGTGCAAGGCTTACAGGTATACACCAACACACTCAGTTTATATGTGTTGGGGATCAAACCATGGTCAAAGCAAGTTTTGGGTCACATTCCCCAACCTTTGCAACTCTTGTTATTGTTGTTATTTTGATTTTTCTAGACAAGGTCTCATTATGTAGCTCTAGCTGTCCTGAAATGCAGTATAAAGACCAGGCTGGCCCCCAAATCGCAGACATCTGCCTGCCTCTGCTTCCCAAGGGTGGGGATTAAAGATGTGCACCACCCCACCCGGCTTACAATTCTTAATGTTAATTTCTGCTCAATCTCCAGGTGAGGTTAATGGTCATTCTCCTTGGGGATGGCTTTCCTGTGCCACTCAAGCTCTTTGAAGCATCACGTGCTTCCATTTCATGGTAGTTTTCATAAGTAAAGTTCACATTTTAAAATAAGAAAATGTACTTATTTATGTGTGTGTGCACATGTAGAGGTCAGAGGACAACTTGTAAGAGTCTGCTTTCTCCTTCCACCGAATCCCAGGACTGGGTCTTGGGCTGTCATGTCTGGCAGCTGATACCTTTATCTACCATCTTATCAACCCTAAAGTTCATCTTTGTGTATGATCATTTGACAACTTCTGTCTCTCTCTTAGGCTCTGAGCTGTGTGAGTGGAAGCATTTGTCCTTTGACCCAAGAAAGACAGATCTGTTTCCAGATGTCACACCTGGCTGCAGGTTCCTAGTCTGTAATATGGAAACGCCAGGGACAGGTCGAGGAGTTGTTACTAGACTGAGGAGAGTCTAGATTAGAGGTAGTTAGGTTAGGATGTGAGGAAAGCATTCACAGAAGGAACAACAAACCTAAGGGAAACTTAAAAGATGAGTACTTAGTCATACAGTGTGCCTCAGGGAGCAGAGCGTCAGAAGGGCTGGAGTCGGGAGAGTGATGGACTCAGTTCCTAGAGAGTTTGGAATTTATCTCAAGGGCAATGATGGAAAAGCCTTGGAGGTTTTTGCTTGTCTTCTTTGTTTTTAATGTGGTATTAGAAATCACTCAGAAAGCTTCACTCATGTTAGACAAACCCTCTACCATTAACATACTCCCAGCACTCTCTGAAGGGTTTTTAAAAAGGCATCAACTGGTCAGACTGACATTTCCTGGCTGCTGGGAGAGAAGGTTCAAATGTAGGAAGGCACCACAACGGTCTAGGTAGAGCCTGGTGTTGGTAGCAAGGATAGAGAAAGGAACGGTCTTTGGTTATCCATAACTGGAGAGGTACAAGGGACGGTCCCGATGACTGGTTAAATGAGCAAATCATTGAAGGAGGGGATGGAGTCAGGACATATCAGCACTTGGGTGGATGGGGGTGACTTTATTGAGACTGTGGGCACCAGAAGGGGTTTGTCAAGGGGAAATGTGGGATTTAAACATCCTAATTTTGAGATATTAATTAAGACAATCAGAGAGAAGTCTGCCCCCTAAACAACCGGAAATGTGAATCAACTGAAAATAGAGATAATTCATACAGGAGATCTGACAAGTAGATCAAAATTTTGGAATTATGTAAATGGCCCTTGTGGCCCCCAGGAAACTACGGGCATTGGATGACAGCCTAAAGGAGATCAGTGGGGTAAGGAAAGCCCTTTGGGTGGTCCTGAGAAATCCCGAATATACTGACAGATAAGGACACACTGCAGAGTACAGAAAAAACAGGACAGTGTGGTGCCATACAAGAGTTCAGGAGGCAGGCCATGCATTCAGGAGTCTGCATCCTCGTATGGTGGGCATCAGATCCCCTAGAACGGGAGTTACAGATGGTTGTGAGCTGCCATGTGGGTGCTGGGAACTGAACCAGGTCCTCTGGACGAGCAGGCAGTGGTTCAGACATTCCACTGTATCTCAAACATACGTGTATACATACACCACACATGCGGAGGCCGGAGGACAACTTTCAGGTGTGCTCCCCTACCGTGTAGCTACTGGGATTGAACTGCGGCATCAGGCTTGGTAGCAAGGGCTCTTACCTGCTGAGCCAGTTCACCGGTCTGGACACTTTATTTTTTGAGGCAAAATCTCCTCACTGGCCCTAGAGCTGATGGTTTTGGCTAGACTGGCCAAGGAGCCCCGGAGACTGCCTGTCTCCGCTTCGCAGCCTTGGAGTCACTGACATGTGCTGTTACCACCACAGGCTTTCCGGTGAGAGCTGAGGACCAAACTCGGGTCCTCGCGCTCAAGCCGCAGACACTTTATCCACTGAGCCATCTCCCCAGTTCCTGAGAGAAGTGGTCTTTCCTCTTCCTCTTCCTCCTCCTCCTCCCCCTCCTCCTCATTTTTACTTTATGTGTACGGATGCTCTGCCAACGTGTATATCCATACACCATGTGTGTACACTTCCCGAGGAGGCCTGAAGAGGGCGCCACCATATGGGGGCTGGGAATTGAACCCTTGCCCTGTGTAAGGAACTGCTGAGCCATCTCTCCGGCCTCTGACATAAATCTTTAAAACAAAAACAAAAACCGAGGGGCGTAATTACTCCCGTGGACGATGAACCTGAAGCTAATCGAGCGAAGTCACTCTTCCAAAGAAAGACGCACAGTAAACTGCGGGGAAGTGATTGGCAGACAGGCCGGCCTGATCCCGGAGCCCAGGCTTTCAACCGCCACGGCTTTCTCCCCAAAGAAGTAAATGCTCACACTTTTCCAGACATCTGTGGAGACTTTTTTTTTTTTTTTGAACTGGCAGCTTTCCCAACTTATCTCAAATTATAGCACTCATAGCTGCAGCCTGCTCTCATTCCAAGAATGCTTTGTTCTGAGCCCTGGCGGGGCCCCTCCTGAGCTGCCGGCCCACCTTCCCCTTCGTCTCCACACCTCATCCTGCCTGCCCCAGCAGATTCTGCCTCCTTAATTGAAGTCCCCAAGGTGGCTTATCCACACCTGGTGTGGTGTACACCGTCAGCATCTGGACTGCAGGTTCCATCAGGAATTGTGCGGATCTACTTTAGAACTCTGCTCAGCGTGCTGGACGGCAGGCACAGCTCCCCGGAGGCTGAGTAAGTAACCAGACCCATACCAAGAGCTTGGAGCAGAGAAACTCGGTTTCCACGAAGGTTAGCCTGAAATACCTGGTAGGCCAGTCCTTCAAGACATCAATCCATCCTCCGGGGAAGAGAGGGCCAGGTACTGCAGGGGGCAGGGAGAGGAGGCGGCACTCTTCACAGGTCACCACAGATAAAGCACAAAACAAACGTCTTGAGGAATTTAGTCGTTTCTGTAAGTATGTGTTCTACTATCGAAACAGAAAACCACGGAGAGCGCTTTGGATATGGCAACTATTTCCTATCTCCGTGGTTGCAGTGCCAGCTGGGTGGAGCGTAAGCCTGTAGTCCTAGCTACTCGGGAGGCTCTCCCCTCCCCTCCCTCACTCCCTTCCCCCACTTCTCTACCTTCCTTCCGTGCTAGGGATGAACCCAGGGCCTCAAGCACGCTAGTGCAAGCTCTCTGACACTGAGCTACGGCCCCAGTCCTAGATCTCATCTCTAAGAAAAATAAGTTAACCTTCCAAATAGCTGAAGGAAAGCATAAATCCCAGCAGGCCTTTCTTCTCTTTCAAAGGGCCAATTCATACACAGGTCCTTACTTATTTTCTGTCACTGTTTCAGCTATTTCTCCTGGCACACTTACCTGCCAGCTAGGCAGTGCTGTCTGGGTTAGATTTCACACTTACACTTAGTTCTGGATGGTGAGCAGCCTGGAAGTTCTGGCCAGATGACTTTTCATGACAAAATGGAGAATCTGTGCACTGGCCTGCCTCGGGCAGCTATCTGATACATGGTCACTTTCACTATTAAACAATAATCAGTATTACCCCCAAGAGAGTTTGATACTTTTTCTCAGCCCCTTTGGGGAGGTTGAAAGACCCTTCCTCAGGGGGTCGCCTAAGACCATCGGGAAACACAGATATTTACATTACGATTCATAACAGTAGCAACATTACAGTAATGAAGTAGCAACGAAAATAGTTTTATGGTTGGGGGTCAGCACAGCATGAGGAACCGTATTAAAGGATCGCCGCATTAGGAGGGCAGAGAACCACTGCTTTATCTCCTCTTAGACTTGTAGTGAGTGCTGTACTGCTCTACCCCTTCCTGGTAAAATCCGTCCCACAAGAGACTGCTTCACTGTCAAGCAATTCAAAAGCTGGGTTGCTTTTCTCGGTCCCTTGCAGCATTCTTCTCCTATTAGTCAGATTGGCCATTGCTGTTCGTTTTCCAAAGCCTACTGCCAAACTCATCAATTTCTGTTCCCAACCCTCAGGGATCTGCTTTATTTTCCTCCTTACGAAAAGAATTATCCCTTAGGCGTTTGTACATATTTTTAATATTTTTGGCTAACAACTGAAGAGGAAAGAATATTGTTTCTAGAATTTTTCTCTCAGAATGGGGTGGGGTAGGAAGAGAGACTATCTTTCTTCTGTAAGAGCCTAACAACAAATCAATATTTGATTCCACCAAAGTTCCCTGTTAGGGACCCAGGGAGCAGTTGGCTTACTCACAGAGCACGGGTGAGGGCTCAGGAGAGGAGGACAGGCCGCTGTGCTTCCAAGTCCTCACCCAGCATGGACTCTCCCACAGGGCAGAGCTAGAGCTCTCTTCAGCTGCTCCTCCCTAGCCTAATCACTCTAGCCCTTCCCTCAGATCCTTGCCACCCTGAAATTAGGGCAGAATTACAAGTGGCTAGATACTCAGGTGAGGGTCCATGACCCTCCCTGGCCCTGCTTCTGTGAGTGCACAGTCAACACGCCAGCTGTGGTGCCCACTTGCTGCAGGCACTGTGAACTCAGATAGATGCGGGCTGCCCTGCTGGAGGACAGGCCTGTCCAACAGACATGACCACTCATCTCTGCTTTTTTATGATTGCTTCTAATTCACTTCTGGTGTACCTTGGTAGGCAGTAAAGTGACAGCCAGCTAGATGACCACAGATACTGGATTCCCACCCAGAATCACCATCTCCCGAGGGATTTCCTACTGTGTTCCAAACCCACTTGTATTTGTTCACTGTCTTTGCCTTTATTACCGGGCTTGAACCCGGAAACTTTAGTAGGCTAGGTCCGTAAAGCAACTCTTTCAGCCCCCGACATCCCTCTTTTGAGAGGATAAAGGGATAATTTAACCTGCCACTTCCGTTTGATGCATAATAACGAATTGTGTAATATGAAAGGACTTTCTAACAATCTGTTACCCAAACTGTGGCTGAGATAAAAATTTAGCACTTAAAAAATCATTTGCATATGTGTTTGTCTGAGTGTGTGTTTGTACGTGTGAGTGTAGGGCCTACAGAAGCCAGAAGATGGGTTTGGACCCTGGTACTGGAGTTACAAGTAGTTGTGAGTCACCTAACAAGGGTGCTGGGAATTGAACTCTGGTCCTTCACAAGAGCAGTGTGAGCTCCTAACCACGGAGCTGTCTCTCCAGCCCTAACATCCATTGTTAACCAAGGGTTAGGAACGTAGCTCGGTTGGTAGAATGCTTGTCCAGCATGCACAGAGCCCTGGATTCCACCCTCGGTACACCCAAACCAGGCATGCTGGCTTGGGAGTTCAAGGCCAGCCTGAGCAATATGAATGTCTGTCTTAAAACAAACGTTTTTTCCTAAAAAACAAAACAAAACAAAAACCCTTAAGCTTCACTTTAATTTGTGAAGCCGCTTTTAAGATTTTACAATTTCACATTTGTACACCTTGCATATTGAGCGTTCTCACTTCCCACCTCCCTACCAACCATGTCAACCCTCTCCCTCCCCAAACTCTCTAGCACACTCACTTCTGTTTGTTTCATTCTGTGACTACCCCTGCCCCCTCAAGACTAACCAGGCCCATTTGTGTAACTGTGGGTTTTGGAGCTACCTGTTAGAGCCTGGTGGGCTCATCAGAGGGCACACAACAAAGATATTGATTCTCCCTCTCCTAGAATCTATTGATTGCTAATAGTTCAGCTGTAAACGGGAGGGCTCTGTGTACCCCTCCTCCTTCCTTGACTGTCTTTTGTGGGTGCAGGACAGATAACTGCAGCTGATGTGAATTAATGATTCCAGTGCTTGTTTGGAATTCAGACAACAGGATTCCAAATCCTTCGGCCTGTCTTCTGGCCCTTACATACTTCCTACCCTCTCTTCTACCATGTTCCCAGCGTTAGACGAGCTGGAGTGAGTGACTATTTGGGGGCCTACATCCGTCACTTTCTGCATCTTAGGCAGCCATGAGTCTCAGCGTTCACCACCGTCACTGTTAGAAGGGGCTTCTCTGACTGAGTTGGGAGCTGCTTTGGTCTGTGGGTATAAGTAGTATTAGAGGACAGTTTGCTACTATGCAGGTTTAATCCAGCCACTTCCTTAATCTCACAATAAAATGACTTTCTACTTTCTGAAATTGAATTCCTGGAGCCCATTTTTTTTAAACTCTTTTTATTTATTCTTTGTGTCTTTCACATCATGCATCTGGATCCCATTCATTTCCCAACCCTGCATATCCGCTCTCTGCCCTTGCAGCGCCCCCCCCCTCCCCAGATAACATTTAAGAGAAGAAAGAAAAAAGAAAAGAAAAATGGGGAGGGTGTGGATCTTGTTATGGAAGCTGCAGTGTGACACAGAGAGTCACGCAGTAAACCCTTTGGTCCATGTATCTTTACTTGCAAGTGTTCATTGCAGAGTCACTGGTCTGGTTTGAGTGAGACCTCTGGTTTCTGCTACACTACTGATGCTGGGCCCTCACTGGGACTCTTGGATATCCTGCTGTTGCCCTGTGTTGTGGAAATCCTGCAGCTTTAGGTCTGCAGGACAGGTCCCTTCACATGCTCCAGCAGATCACAGATGGGGTGGATATTGGGGTGGACCAACCCACAACCCTGGTTCTGGGCCTGGATAGTTGCAGGGTTGGTCAGCCCACCAGCTGTCCTTTGTCCTCACCACCAAGGTGAGCTCTCCTGGATGGCCTTGGCAGTGATGATCAAGGGGCGGGGCCAGTTCTCCTGCTTTCATGTCCTCAGGGTCAGATCTCCCAAACCTACAACTTCAGGGCCAGCTCTACTGTGTTGCCCAGGCATGGGGTAGGGGCCACTCTCCTGAGGGCTGCAGCAGATGAGGGGTGGGGCTAGCTCTCTCGATCTTATGATGCCAGGGTCGGCTCTCTCATCTCTGTCTCAGGTGTTGAGGGGCAGTGGGGGGACATCTCTCTCCTACCATGCCACCAGGTGACAGGTGAGTAGTGGGGACAGCTCTTCCATGCTCACAATATTGGGGCTGGCTCGCCCACACCTCCGCCAACAGCATTGCCTCTACTGTGCTCCCGGGAGAGGTGCAGGGCCTGCTCTGCTGAGTGTTGCCGCTGGTGGAGGGCAGGGGCAGCTCTCCTGTCCTTCTGACCTCAGGGCCAGCTCTCCCACTTGCCCCAGATGTTAACGGGGCATCTCTTCTCCGCCCATGCCACATGACAGATGAGTAATGGGAACAGCTCTCCCATGCTCACAACTTTGGGGCTGTCTCACCCACAGCTCTGCTAACAGGATTGGTTGGCTCTATTGTGCTGCCCTGTGGAGCCCATTTTTTTATGGTGGGATTTAATGTCACACAACATAAGTAAATGTAACAGAAGCATAGAATGTATATGTGTGTATGAGGCAGAGGGAAAGCCTCTCCGAGGGAGGGATATTTAGTTGAAATGGTGGGCCCTAATACCTCATAGGGAAGTATTTATAGAATAGTGTATGAAAAGAAATACTCAGACTAGGGGTCTCAGGACTGCTTGTGAACATGTATACTGCAGGGCATGAGCTGGGGCTGTGCAGGTTCCTGGCACATGAAGGCACTGTGTAGGCGAATAGGAGAGCCAGCAGAAGGCTCACAGTGGCTGCTGCAGAGAGCCTGCCACACTGGGGTGGGGATGAGGAAACCAACAGGACCTGTTTCTGTTGTGATTCGGAAGACTCCAAGGGGTTTTGAGTGCCTGAAGTTAAAAAAATGTAGAATAAGGAGGCCAGGCCTGGCAGTGCATGCTTTTAATCCCAGCACTTGGAGGGGGAGACAGAGGCAGGTGGTTCTCTTAAAACAAAACAAAACAAAACAACAAACAACAACAACAAAACCAGGCATGGCAGACCATGCTTTTTCGAGAAGAAGATGAGATGACCCAGCAATTCTACCACTAACTGTGCAGTTCCCCTACTAAAACACCAATCCCTCACAAGAACTAGAAAAAGGCCTAACATGTATGTGGAAACACAGAAACTTTCCAGTATACATTGCTTATATAGCCAAAGGGAATTGTTAGGTTCCTATTGTTGACAATACCTAAGGAAATATCTTTAAAGGAGTAAGGGCTGGCTGCAGGTGGTGTCCTAGTTACTACCTAACCCTCTGCCCTTTTACAGTGTATTCAATAAATTGTAAACAAACCAACAACAAAGATTTACGAAGAGGAGAGGGGAAGACATTTATTTTGGTTGATGGCTTCCAAGTTTTCCATCGCGGCTTGGCTCGGCTGCTGACAAAAGGTCACGGCAGGATTAGGGGAAGAAGAGACTGTCATCTCACGATGGAGAGCAAAGGTACAGCCTGGGAACTCCAAGATAGCCCTTATGTGTGTATCCCAATAACCTGTTTCTTCTATAAAAGCCCCATCTCCTGAAGTTTCCATGATCTCTAGTAACACGAATTGCTAAATTGTCTTATTAATAGAAAACCTGGAGCCAGATATTGGGGTGAAAACTGAAAGATCAGAGAAACAGAACAAGCCAGTCACGTTCTTACCTCTACGAAATCCTCAGCCTCAAGAGAGAGACTTCCTATTTACTCATGCCTTATGTACCTTTCTGTGCCCTGCCATCTTCCTTGCTAGTGCTGGGATTAAAGGTGTGAGCTACCACACCTGGCTCTGTTCCCAGTGTGGCCTTGAACTCACAGAGATCCGGATGGATCTCTACCTCCCGAATGCTAGGATTAAAGGCATGTGCTACCATTGCCTGACCTCTATGTTTAATATAGTGGCTGGCTTTATCCTCTGATTCCCAGGCCAGCTTTATTGGGGTACACAATATATCACCACAACCTCTCAAATCTGAACTATGACAAAAAAGAATTCAGAATGTTGCAGAGACATCTGCACTTCCATGTTCCAGCCAGGCTCAGAAAGACTAATATTGTGCATTCTTACTGATATGGGGAATGTAAATGAGTTGGTGCTGCAGAATGGTGGTCAAGGTGGTTTTCTGAGATGAAGTGAAATAGGAAGCCCTGGGGGAAGGCTGGTGAATAGACACTGACTTAGGAGTAAGAAGTTCTGACGAGTTAGACGGCAAGATGGCTACACACGGCAATGTGCAACGCGTCTCAAAAAGCTGTAAGAAAGAATGTTGTTTTCACCGTAACAAAATGATAAATGTTTAAGGAGATAGACATGGAATTTGCTGTGGGATGTTCTCTATGCTGTGAATGTGTAGATCTGATTGATTGATAAATAAAACGCTGATTGGCCAGTAGCCGGGCAGGAAGTATAGGATAGGCGGGGCAAAGAGAGAGGAGAATGTTGGGAGTGGAAGGCTGAGGCAGGGAGCCACTGATGAGAAGCAACGTGTTAAGATACCGGTAAGCCGCCGGGCGGTGGTGGCACACCCTTTAATCCCAGCACTCGGGAGGCAGAGGCAGGTGGATCTCTGTGAGTTCGAGGCCAGCCTGGGCTACCAAGTGAGCTCCAGGAAAGGCGCAAAGCTACACAGAGAAACCCTGTCTCGAAAAACCACAAAAAAAAAAAGAAAGAAAGAAAAAAGAAAAAAGAAAAAAAAAGATACCGGTAAGCAATGATTCTTAAATCTTATATCTTAAATTAACCCATTTCTATTGCTAGGCAACTTATAGATTAATAGAAATGGGTTAATTTAAGATATAAGAACAGCTAGCAAGAAGCCTGAGCCATTAGGCCATACAATTTGTAATATATATAAGCGTTTGTGTGTTTGCTAGGGTCTGAGGGCTGCGGGAGCCGGGCAGGAGCAGGATAACTTCAGCTACAGGAATTTGCCTATCAATGAACATGTCTGTATATGTCTCTGTGTGACAATATGGACACACATGTGTGCCTATGCCCACATAGAAGCCTGAAGTAGATGTTAGGTATTCCCCTTGATCACACCCCACTTAGTCCTTTGAGTCAGGGTATCTTCCTAAACCTAGGGTTTACATTTTTCTCAGCTAGACTAGCAAGTCCCAGCAATTCTTCTGGAGTCATAGGAGCTAAGATTAAAGGCGTGTGTTAGATGCCCAGTTTGTTACAAGGGTGCTGATATCTCACCTCTGGTCCTCATGTTTGAGCAGCAAGTGCTCTTAACTGCTAAGCCATCTCACCAGCCCTGAGATGATTACTTTGATTTAAGCATTACATGATGCATTCATAAATCAAAACATCACATGATACTCTAATCATATGTATAGTTTTTAGGTTTTTAACATGTCATTCAAAAATAAAGTTAAAGGGTGGGATGATGTAACTTGGTGATGAAACACTTGCCTAGTATGCATGAAGTCCTGAGCAGAGAAAGAAAAAGAAGAGAAAAGAAGATAGGTAGATAGATAGATAGATAGAAAGATAGAAAGATAGATGATAGAGATAGATAGATAGATAGATAGATAGATAGATAGATAGATAGATAGAGCGAGCAGTGAGCACACCAATAATACAGAGTGCTACCAGCACCCACCCCATGTGGGTACTTACATCAGTTGGTAATCAGGCTGTTTTCTCTAGCAATCCAGATGAGTCAAAGCCCGTGATTTGAGAAGCAGACAGGCTGCCCTCAGCACATTTCACCAATCACACCTGAGATGGAGGAGCTGGCTGGTATAATCATTCAGTCTGGTTATGTTACCAGCAGACAGCAGCAGAAGGGTACATGAGAGAGGTGAGGAATGTTTTGAGAATGGACAAGGCAGGAGTTTGGCCCCGTTAGCCTCCTCTTCCCTGGAGACAGTGTTGTCTACATCACCTTGGTGTGTTGTTAGGATATCGGTTTGTGATTGGATCTCCTCCTGGGCAGCTCATAAAGGACAGGGATTTACCTCTTTCTCTCACCACCCCTTTGGGTAGCATCTCCTTTCTCCCTTCTCTGAGGTCATGCTCAGATACACTGTTTCTGGTCCTCTGAAGCCTCAAGAGTCCCCAGATGAGGTCACCTGACCTACCTGCCTGGACTTCCTAATCTGCTCATCCTTGGCCCCCATCATATCTCATTCCTCTAGTCTTGCCTTCAGGTTGACATAGGAAAGGAGTGATTTTATCTCATACTGTCTGCATCTCACCACTTAAAGTTGTCTTTGTGGATATTTATAAGTAGTCTTGAAGATAAAACGCCTTAAGAGAAATGACCTGTTCTGTCAGAATCCCCCAGCTTGAGCCTACATCGTGGAATTCTAGGAAAGGTTCTTAACTAATGAGTCTTGGTTTATTAATTTGTCAGATGGAAGACTTATTTCTTAGGGCAAAGAACAAAATGTCCTGGGACTGAGGGTATATAGCTCAGTTAGTGGAATGCTGTCCTGGCATGCGTGGAATCCTAGACAGGATCTTCAGCACTGTATAGGTGTGGTGATTCCTGCCTGTAATCTCAGAACGACAAAGTTGGAAGCAGGAGTATAAGTTCAAGGTCACCCTTTGCTACACAGTAAGGAATTCATGAGATCCTATATAAAAATGGGGGAGGGGTTGGAAAGATGACCCACCAGCTGAGAGCACTGGCTGCTCCTGCAAAGGACCTGGGTGTGGTGCCCAGCACCCACATGTGGCTCGAAATAATCTCTAATTCCAGTTTCAGGGGATTCAGCACCCTCTTCTGACCTCCAAAGGTACCAGGCATGTGTGTGGTATACAGACATATATGCAGACAAACATTTATACAAAAAAGATAAATCTGAGAGAAAGAATCAAGTGTCCTTACGGCTACATAAGAACCTCTAATAAACTATTTAGCATTGAAAAGAAAGCCCCACTTCAGTGGAGTCTGGGTTACTGTAAAGGCAAACACCCTGTGACTGAAGTTTCCTTGGTGTCCTGCATCCCTTTGGGACTTACTTCAGTTATGAATGCCTGATGAATTGAGCTTGACATAATCTTTGAACTGTGATGGTCTAAGTAATGATGTAGTCATACCACGGCAAAGTTCACAGAATTCAATTTACCAGAACACAGGGATCTCCTGTGAATGCCAAGCAGTTACCCTAGTTGATTGATTCTAAGATATTGATGGTTGAAAGATGTGCCATTTTTTTCTGAGCTCTTTGGAAAGAGAAAAAAAAATGCCAGTTACAAACTGTTTTTAAGGTAAATTGTAAAGATGTCACAATAGTGAACAAGTATTATAAAAATGATAAAATATAGATTTAAACATCCACGGATCATGTTTCACTTCATTTTACTTTATGATACATTGTTTATATATTATTACAAATCTTTAAGGGAAATAAAAGTCCTTTTCCTTGTGAGAGTATATTAGTGGATCAAGCTCAGCAGAGCACAATTGTCAGTCAAGGTTTCAGAAACCTTGAAGCTAGCAGGAGGGCTCAGCAGTTAAGAGCACTTGTTCTTGCAGAGGACCCTGGTGTGGTTCGCCTTAACCACATGACCACTCACAATCATCCACAACTCCAGGACGTCAGACACCCTCTTCCAACTTCACTCTTTCTGTCTTCCACAGGCACCAGGCACACATGTGGTGTACATACACACAGGCAGGCAAAACATTCACACACATTAAATAAAAACATTTCAAAAATTCTTTTAAATTTGTTGAACCATCTGCTAAAATCATATCCATCTAGTTCCATGTGTATGAAGCAAGTTACTGGGTGTACAGATTCATCTTGGATCTGGGATCAACTGGACAGGCTGCTGGGCACCCCTGTGAGGGATTTTCTCCATCAGGTTATTTGAAGTGAGAAGACCTACCTTAAACGGTACAGCCAAGATAAATGGGTGGCAGCCCCGATGAAGGAGGCGGACGGACGAAGAAAGCTTTTTACCTTTGCCTGCTTGCTGTCACTCTCCATGGCAAAGCTGTATTCCTCTGCTGGCTTCAGGTTCCAGTGGAACTGAAGACCAGCGGCTCTGCAGGATTCCTCCCAGGCTGCAGCGCCAGACCAGCCAGCCTTGTGGAGATGGCCTCCTGGAATCCCCAGACTGTATCATGTCAGCGTATTACTTCTCTGGTCTGTCCCCCTAGAGAACCCCGAGTAGTACCCCAGGTGTTCCTGGTACAATACCCTTCTCTACAGGCAGGAAATATTTTGATCAGTTTGGCTGAGTATTTCATTGAGCTTGGCAGCAAAAAAATTTCCATAAATTCATATTATTTAGTATGTGATTTATGCATTTCTCTCTTATGAATTTTATCTACCCAAACTTGGTAAATTCTGATTGTGAGCTGATTCTCAGCTGCAAAGAGTCAGGTCCTGGAGGAAACTGGCTCTTGATGTCCTCACTAGATGTCAGCTTGCTGACGCTGTAATGTGACACATGATTCAATCAACTCAAAAGAGGGAAAATTATTTATTTATTTAATTTTTTCCCTTTTTGCTCATAGTTTCATGGGTTGGTTCTGTTGCTGTGGAGCCTGTGGGAGCATGTCACCAGACAAAGAGCTCACTCTGTTGTAGACGGAAGTTTACAAATCTCTCCCACCTGAGGTCCTGCAGCCACTTATAAAATAATTACACAGAGGCTTATATTAATTACAAACTGTATGGCCTATGGCTCCAGCTTCTTGCTAGCTAGCTCTTTCATCTTAAATTAACCCATTCCTATTAATCCATATGTTGCCACGTGGCTGTGGTGTTACCCATCTGCTGGCACTCTATGATCCCACTGTGACTTTTAAGGGCACAACCCTGGTGATTGGGAAGAGTTCTCACTAGGTGTCATTGTTGCCATTTGGACCAGCTCTCAACAAACACATGAGACTTTGGAAAACATTCCAGATCCAAACTGTTGTGTCAGGTGAGACACTAATTATATACAGCAAGTTGACCCATTACCTTTAAAAGGCACGGTGGTGTTTTAAGCATGTGGTTTTTGATCTATTCTTCCTTACAGTGTTGGGGTGCAAAGATGCATGCATCTTCATAGGCACCAAATATTAGAAGAAAGAATAGGGTGAAATAGAACCCATTCACCTGCTGCATGGAGACCATGCCATCAACAATACTTATGAAAGATGAATTAGGCAATCAGAAAGATATCTGATAGTTTGTAAGATAAAATTTAATATTCTGAAATACAAAGAGAGATGGCTGTAAAAATTAATATCACAATAGCATGTTAGAACTATTTTTTTATTTCTGACTACATTTCCTAAATCTACGTTTCAAAGGTATGATGACTATTTTGGTTGTCAACTTGACCATGTCTGGAATTAACTAAAACCCCAAAATGGTTGAACACACCTGAGGGATTTTTGCTTAATTAAATCATTTGAAGATGGAAGATCTACTTCTAATCTTGATCTTTGAGATTGGAAGACACACCTTTAATCCAGATCGGTTTTTGTTTTGTTTTGTTTTTGTTTTTGTTTTTGTTTTTGTTTTTGTTTTTGTTTTTGTTTTGGTGCTAATACCCATCTCTAAGCTGGGCCACTCCTTCCACTGGAAGCCTATATAAAAGGCACAGAAGAAGGAAGCTTTTGTTCTTTGCCTGCTTGTTATTGCTCTTGCTGGCAAGTCCATTCCTTCACTGGCATTAGAGCCTACTCTTTGGGATTCCCGCATCTACTGAAGACCAGCTGAGACATCCAACCTTGTGGACTGGACAACTATTGGATTCTTGGACCTTCCATTCATAGGCAGCCATTGTTGGATTAGCTGGACCACAGCTTGTAAGTCATTTTAATAAATATATATAACTAATATTGATATATTACAAATATATAATAAATAAATACATAAATATAATTATATCTATATATATATTCATTCTATAAGTTGTTATTCTAGAGAACCTTGACTAACGCAGATTTTGGTACCAGAAGCGGGGTTTTGATTGAAAAACCTGACCATGTTTTTGGGAGGATGTGGAAAGTCTTTGGAACTTGGGGCTAGAAAAGTCGTTGAGTATTAGGATCTTCTTTGGCTATTCTGTGGGAGCTTGTAAGATAAGAATGTTGAGAGAAGTGCAGATGAGGGAGGCCTGGCTTGTGAAGTTTCAGAGGGAGGTTTAAGCTATCAGGACCATTTGCTATTTTGAGTTAAGAATTTATGGTTCTGGTTAGCTGTGATTAACAAGAGAACAGAACCATTAAAGTAAAACCTTTGAGTTACTGTGACAATAGATAGATGCTCAGCTGGAGCTAAGACATTGATGGTGATTAAGAAGAGACCAGCATCATTGAGGTGAAATCTTCTGGGAAGTGTTTCTTTTGAGTCCATATACAGAAGCTGTGTTCTAGTGGCCAAGTGGCACCTAAACTTGGTAGAGTCACCCAGGTGGTATCGGTTTTGAAGGCATGAAGGGGCCATGGAGAATAGCTGAAGCCTGGTGCTGTGTAGTAGGGCTGGAGTCCCTGAAGAAATCCCAGGAGATGCTTTTGGTGAAAATGCAGCCCAGTTGCTGCAAGGGACCCCAGCATTTTGGAGATACCACTAAGACAGCAGCAGCTGTGGAGTGAAGCCCGCCTGAGCCGAGAAGACAAGCTGTGTGTACTGCAGAGTGCAGAGCCAGAGATGTGACCCAAGCCCTTTGGGGGAGCCCCCCAAAATCATGAGTGGGTCCCAGACACTGGCCATTGTGTTATTTACACACTTGAGTTTGGGTTTGCTTTGGTTTGATTGTGACTGTGCCGTGGTTCTTCCATCTTGAAGTAAGAAAATATTTAACTTATTTTTTATTTTGTAGGAACCCACAGTTGAGAGACATTATATTTTAAAAGAGACTGAACTTTTAAGTATTTGAATTTTTAAAGGCCATGGGACTTTTTAAGTTTCTAAAATGTTTTATACTGTAATGTCTTTATTAATGCATGACTATTGGGCATGAACAAGAAAGGAAAGGTTGTGACTTAACAGTGATGTGTTTGTGTGACAAGTTGATAAGGGGTCAGTTGTGCTAGCTAGTTTCATGATAACTTGACACAAACGAAAGTCATCTGAGAGGAGGGAACCCTAATTAAGCAAATGCCTTTGTAAGATTGAGTTGCAGGCAAGCCTGTAGGGCATTTTCTTGATTGGAGATTGATTGGGGAGGGCCTAGCCCATTGTGGGTGGTGCCATGCCAGGGCTGGTGGGTTTTGGTTCTATAGAAAGCAGGCTGAGCAAACCTGGGGGAGTAAGCCCATAAGCAACACCCCTCTGCATCAGCTCCTGCCTCTAGGTTCCTGCCCAGTTTGTGTTCCTGTCCTGATTCCCTTCAGTGTTGGACTGAGATGTGGAAGTGCAAGCCAAATAAACCCTTTCCTCCCCAAGTAGCTTTTGGTCATGGTGTTTTATTACAGCAGTAGTAACCCTAACTAGGACAAAAGGTCACAAATATCACTCTCTCCTTTCTTTCAGCATGGGTATAGAATTTTAAGTAAATAGTATTTGGTAGAGGGCTGGAAATGTAGCTCAGCTGTTGGAGTGCTAGCCTAGCATACACAGAGCCCTGGGTTCAATTCCCAGCTCTGTATAAATAAGATATGGTGGTAAGTGACATAATCCTAGCCCTTAGGAGGCTGAGGCAGGAGGGTCTGAAGTTTGAGGCCATCCTTGACTACAAAGGGATTTTGAGGCCAGTCTGAACTTATGAAGACTCTGTGTCCAAAAATAAACAAATAAATATAAAAATGGTTGTTAGAGAGTCCATGTCCTTTGGAAGTGATTTAATTTCATCTGTATTTAACCACCACACCTCAAGTTTCTGTTGTGTAGCTAAAGGAATGCATTTGTTCAACAGTATCTCCCCATTTTTGACTGCAGGAACAATCGCACATGTGACCTAATTCACTGGCTTACTGCTTTGCGCTCTTTCTTTAACAAAGCAGACGGAATAGCTGAAGCTGTAGATGCCTTCTTTCTTTCGATGGATGTCAAGAAAATATTATAGAATATTTGGAACCTTTGATTGGAAAAAAATGAACAACAAAGGAGTATGCCAAGTTTTATGTGTGTGGAAATTTGACGAAAGCGTAGTGGGTGTGGCTCTTTACCATAAGAAGGCTGGCTGGTTAGCAGTAGAGAATCTCTCTCTGGGTAGAGGGATTTACCTCTGAGTTTGTATTTGTCTCTCAGCTGTGTGAGTCAATTGCTTCATCTTATCAACTGTCTTAGTCAGGTTTCTATTGCTGTGAAGGGACACCATGATCACGGCAATTCTTCTAAAGGAAGACATTTATTTGAGGCTGGCTTACAGTTTCAGAAGTTTGGTCCATTTTCATCTTGGTGGGAAGCAAGGCAGCATGCAGGCAGACATGGTGTTGGAGAAGGAACTGAGAGTTCTACATCCAGATTCACAGGCAGCAGGGAGAAAGGGACACTGGGACTGGCTTTGGCTTTTGAAACCCCAAAGCTCATACCCAGTGAGACACTTCCTCCAACAAGGCCATACCTACTTCAATGAGGCCACACCCCCTAATCCTTCTCAAGTACTACCACTTCCTGATGACCAAACATTTAAATGCATGAGCTTATAGGTGCCATTTTTCAAACCACCGCATCAACCTCCTATAATTGACAGTCCCAGTTTCTCTCTCTTCCCCCCTTTTATTTCCTTATTACCAAAGCCGCTGCACTGGAAGGAGTCATTCTAATAGCACTTACTAGAGTCACCAATGATTTTACACACACACACACACACACACACACACACACACACACACACACACA
>CABHPQ010155177.1:0-48330 GCA_902168405.1 Peromyscus aztecus
ATCCATCAGTCAAATAAATGCATACTTCCTTCTTTATTGCAGACAAGGGTGATATATTGTGCTAATGGTTAGAGGTATATGGATTAAATTACATATAAAATGATTTGTTTGCTATTTTCACATAAAATTCAATGTTTGATAAACCTTCAGTTGTTAGTGTTTACTAGCCCTCCTTTATACAAAATAATAAAATACTGTCCAGTCCTCACTTTATTTAGTTAAGCATTGATTCAAAGTCTAAGATTCCTCCCTATAAATGAAAATCATAAGTTTATGAATACACTTGAGTTTAATTCTTCAATGTGGCTGAACATATAATTTCAGATTTCAATACATTCTTATTATCAATAAAATTTTATTTGAAAATTTATACTATAAATCATATTTATTTCACCTTTAAAATGCATTCTTTATCATGTACAAACTAGTCAAATTTATTCAGAATTCATTTCAGTTGTTGTGATAACTGCCATGATAAAATGCAATTTGGAGACCTATTTCATGTTACATTTTACTGTCCATCATAACGGGAAGTATAGCAGGAATGAATGTTGGTACCTGAATACAGAAACTGATTTCGTGACCACAGAGGAGTGCTGCTTACTCACTTTCTCCTCATGGTTTACTCAGCTTGCTTTTATATAAAGCCTAAACTACCTGACCCTGGGTGGCATTGTCACAGGGGGCTGGGTGTTCCCACATCAATAATTGATCAAGAAAATGCCTTATAGACTTGCGTCCTTGACGATCTGGTGGAGGCTTCTTCACAATTAAGGTTCCCTCTTCACAGATGACTCTTTATTTTGTGTCAAGTTGACAAAAAACTGTCTCATGTTGAATCTAAAATTGAAATGTTGGGCTAACGTGCTGGATTTTTTTCTATTGATTCGTCTAAGATAATATTAGCTTCAGATGCCATATTATAAACTATCACTCCATATTTAATTTGTTCTTATAAAATTACTATATTGCTTTCTGTTCCCTTTTTATTAGTTATTGGAAATTAATTTATTCTAACGAACAGATGTAGTATGATCTTATACACTTTAATTTAAATGGCTAGTGTAATTCCTGGGAGAGGTCTAAATGCTGTAATTGTGAATATAAATATGTACTATGTGGACATATGAGGTTTGGTTTCCAGAGAAACTTTAGTATTGGCTGACATCCATATTTTTGTACTACAATAATCATTCATATCAACTTGTATGCTCAATATAAACATAGTAGAGAATCTTATCAAATGTAATTCTCTTATACACTTTACAATTTATTCTCATATAGCACAAGTCGAATTTCCATGCCATTATAAAAACATTTAATAATCCTTAATAAATATTTAAGAAAATTTTAACAATCTTTAACACATGATACTTCTAAAAGGGCAAATAGCCACTTACTATTGATTACAAATCTCTGTGTTTTATTGATATAATGTATTGAGCTCTACTAAATATTTTGTTGAAACCAAAACATATTGCATTGATTAATCTCATATATATTAAGGATTTATTGTATTAGTAGTAAATAGGTAAGGTTCTACTTACCTATAATTAGTTCAATTACTTTTATTAATTCAGTTATAAGCTACAATGTCTTCTTAAAGGTATTTTCATTCTGTAAATTACTCTGAATCAAATTGCATTTTTAACATGTGATAGCATATAACAGCTATATAGCAACTGATTTAAGAACAATAAACTGAAAACAGAAATGCAATGTACATTTCAAAAACTATAAGAAGGTTTTTCTTATATATTTAATACAAATAAACATTAAATGAGATTTCAAATTCAAAAAGTCCTTACAGATTTTTGTCATTCCATTAATATGTACAAAATGTATGCGTTATTTTTGCCTTGATTAAAGAATAAGAATATGCATGGAGTTCTAATACATTGTTATAATCCAACCAGTCAAGGAAAAGGGGGCAGGAGGACAGGAGTTCAAGGCCAGCCAAAGCTATATAAAACCTTGTATCAAAACAACATCAACAATAAGAAAAATATAAAAACAAAACAACTAAAATAAAAATACCCAGAATGGAACAAAAGTATGCTGTTTTTTCATTTACTGTGAGTTTAATAATTTTTTTTAGTTATGACTCATAATTATAATAATTGTAGTGGCAAGTCTGTTCTTAATATATAATTATAATGTAATCTATAATATTTGAAAATTATTTAGATCCCTAATCTATAGTACTCTAATAATTCAGCTTTTTCGTGTGTGTGTGTGTGTGTGTGTGTGTGTGTGTGTGTGTGTGTGTGCATTTGTTCCTGTGTGAAGGCAGGTGCATATGTACCAGATATATGGGTGGAGATTAGAGGATAGCTTCATGTATCAGTCCATCTTTTCCCTATCTTGTTTCCTGCTGTGAAGACCAGAATCCCTGAGAGCATCCAGAGCTTCCTCAGTCTTTGTCCCTTTCTTGCCTTAAGAAGACTGGATGACAGACATATGCTAGCTACCACCTGTGGCTTTCTGTGTGTTCTTGAATTCAAACTTGGGTCCTAAAACTTGTGAAGCAAGTTGTTTCTTCAGTGAGCAATTTCTCCAGCCCTCAAGTCAATGCTTAGAGTTTTCATGAAAGTCTGTACCAAAATACTTATTTTGTTAGCTTATATTTGAAAAAAAAATACTAAATTGTATTGTCTGGAAAGGGAAAGTAAATAACCCCTATTTACTGTATAGGTCTGAAAGTTTAAATAACCCAACTCTTAAAAAAAAAAAACCAACTCTTATGTATTAAAGTAGAAGTTATCAAATAGTACTAAGATTGCAAACAAATACTAGAAAGTAAGAATAACACTCATGAAAAAGGCTGTCACAGACTAGAGCATAATCCATTTTAATGTATCATACAAAGTTTGCCTAATTTTCTATTAATCTATTGATGAATAATTGTTGCCCAGTTTGGGCTAATAAGAACTATACAAATATAAATATTTATATGAAACTTGTTGGTGAATTTGTGCTTCATTTTCATTTACAAATAGAATTGTTAGATCATATTGAGATGTTTATTCAGCATCTGGAGGAAATGTTTAGCAGTTTTCTATTTTAAAATCAAATAAAGAAAATTTTAGTCTTGATTTTCCCTTAAACTAACTAGCCCTTGTTATTTTTTTACATTGTCTATCCTAATATACATAAACTCAGACTTTTTCTGATTTCATTCGCATTTCCATATTAAGTAATGATGTAGGCTACTGCTCATTGACTATCTTCTTGTTTAAGGATTATTCACATATTTCATCTATTTCTCAAAATGAGTTGTTTTCCTTATAGATTATATGTAATTATCCCTTCTAAATTGATGTTCTCAATGGATATAAGAATTAAACTTGTTTTTATTCTTTTATTATAAGATGTGCTTTAATTTCTTATCTTTTGAAGCAGACTGTTTGATAAAGTTCATATTAATCATTTTTTCCAGTGCTTCAGCAAAATACCTGGCAATGAGCTACTTTTAAAATGAAGGATTTATTTTAGTCTTCAGTTTAGGGTATATAGTTCCTCAAGCTGAGGAATTCCTGGTGATAGAGCAGGGTACAGCTGGTTGTATTTCATCCACTGTCAGGAAGTAAAGAACAGAAAGTAATATTGGATTATTAAACACTAGAGGCCCACCAACAGTGACCTTCTTCCTTTAGTGAGGTGCTGCCTCCTTCAGATTTCCTTGCCACCATCCTTAGGCCAAATGATCAAGCACAAGAGACTGTGGGAACACGTTACATTCAAACTTCAACAAAGTCTGATGTTTTTTTTTTCATCTTTAATTTATACGATTTGGAGATAACATTGAGAAGTCAATCACTGTCAAATCAAAAGTCCTTACTCCTCATCTTTATTTTAATACTATAACTTTTATCTGTTATATAAGAACAAATTAACCATTTTGAAGGTATTTTTATTGTTGTTCATTTTGTGGTGTGTGTGTGTGTGTCTGTGTGTGTGTGTGTGTGTGTGTGTGTGTGTGTGTGTGTGTGTACTATAAGTGGTGGGGCACTTTTTTTTATTCAAACAATCTTTTTTTAGTTCTTTGTGTGATCATATCATATTCATCCCCCTCCCAACTCCTCTTATATCCACCTTTTTTTCCCTGTCCTCCCAACTTCATGCCCCCAAATTCCTGTCTTTAAGTCAATCAAGACTATCAAGTCCAATTTATTCTTCCCATATTCTCTTAGCTATAGAACCATCCACTGGAGAGTGATCAACCTAGCAGGGCCTATACCTTTAATAGGCATTGGCTCTCTCTGTCCCAGCAGACATCAATTCACAATTCACAATTGTTATCTGCTGGAATATTGATCTTTTTTTTTTTTTTTTTGGTTTTTCAAGACAGGGTTTCTCTGTGTAGCTTTGTGCCTTTCCTGGAACTCACTTTGCAGACCAGGCTGGCCTCGAACTCACTGAGATCTGCCTGACTCTGCCTCCCGAGTGCTGGGATTAAAGGCGTGTGCCACCACCACCCGGCTGGAATATTGATCTTGAGTCCCAGAACATTGCTAACATTTTATAATTGTAATTCTTATATTTTCAACTAAATAAGAAAGTACAATGTTAGCTAGCTGTGAGATAGAACAGAGAAATATTTGAAGTATGCAAGAAGAGTGAAACCTTGAAGAACCTTCTTGGTAAGGACATAGTATTAGGGTTTCTAGTAGCAACAAGTACACTCTAAAATGTCACTGCCATCGATTTCAAGTATAGCACTTGTTTTTTGTTTTTTGGGTTTTTTTTTGTGGAAGCCAACAAAAATATCTGTGTCTGGCTATATATTAATCAGAGGTATTCAGGTGGTACTCTTGTCAAGGAAAGGTGAGAGTATTAGCTTCCTAAAGGAATAAATATAATGATATACTCTTGTGTGTATAAAGGAGAAGAAATGTGCACACCATGTAAAGGAATAAAAATAGAGCTAACCTATTATATGCACTGAATTTCATGGTGGATGTATTCAAAGTGTAACTTGAAAGACTGAAATAAATAGATATAAAGTTAATAGTCTCAGAGTCACAAAATGTAGACATTCAAAATGGCTTCTATCTTCTTATGAAGATAGTAAATTACCCTTTGCCTCCTAAAATAGAAGTGCTTCTGTAGATGGGCTACTGTGGCAGAAGAAATAAGTGAATCAATGATTAAAATGTTCTTGAATGGAAGAGAAGAAAAAATATTTTGAGAAGAGATTTCATGAAAAGAATGTTAGCTGATAAATAATATTCATGGACTAGAGGTCAGTAAAGCAGAACAGAGAAATGTTTTCTGCAAACATGGCAAATGGTGCACCCACTTTGGAACATCTAAATCAATGGAAGTGTGCAGCATGCAGAGTTGACCTCTGCTTCACAAGGTGTTTGTGGTCTTTGAACTCAAAGATCAAAGGAGAAGAAAAATATGTAATTCCAAGACAAATGGGCAGAAAATACATGAATGACATTATTTATGTTTTATTTGCAGTATGAAAATAATGTACTAACAACAGTGCAGGCCCATGATAAAGGATCTGCACATGAAGGAATTGACTTCTGTCTCTACTCTGTGCACTGTATAATCACAGCAAGAGGAAAACAAAACAAAACTAAAATCTCAGAAACAAGAAAAATTCCTTAGTGCTCACATCAAAACAAAGCATCACATTTCCAGTCTCAGCTGTGATTTCCCTGTTTTGACATGCTGACAAGTTATATGGATGCTGCTGGTGTGCTGTTGCTGGGGGAAAGTTTGTCCTTCATTCTTACCTTCCCAAAGGAAAAACTCAGGCCAGAGACACAGACAGTTTAATCAGAAGTTTATTTAGCAAACCAAAGACAAGGCAGCTACAGTGTACTCCAGAGATGCATTGAAACAGTCTGATTTATGAGCATTTTATCCATCAGAGTCACAAACTGTCAAGATATAGCTCTAGTTTTCTTAGTCAGCTCACATCTAACTTCCTGTTTACCTGGTCAGGATGCTTTAGAATGACAGTCTTCTCCCTCCTGCTCATGCATCCCCAGCTACCTACTCTAACATTACCTGATTTTATCTTATGAAGCCTTTGATCCTTGCAATTGGAGATAAAAATAAACAAACAAACCTGAAAAACAGGAGTCCAAGAACATGTTCTAGATATCAAACTAAATGGAAAGTAAAGAAAAAAATCAGGGATAGTTTTCTTTATAGTTGGAATAAACGTTTGAAATAAAATAACAATAATACAGAGGTAGTCAGGAGAGAATGTGTTTCTACTTGGAAAAGGATACATGACTGTGACCAGTTTATGGGTTGCATAAGTGCATGGAACATCAGTGAGTTTATAAGAAATGAAATTAGGTACAAGAATTTGAAAATCAAACTTTAAGTGAAGAATTGAAGCAAAGGAAAACAAAACAAATAAAAAAGCAAACAAGAAAAATAGTTTCCCTAGTGAGAAGAAATTATCTGCAAAATACCACTAAACTATGTAAATCAGAATGTTCCAGTCTAGAACCCTTGAACATATTACTGGTATATTTGTTATAAGAACTTGGATTTAGGCTATATATAAAGATAAATTAAAGAGGGGTTACCTACTTCATGCAAATCATTCATTTTGATTCCCAATAGATATCACAAAGCCATTGTACTAATGAACTCACCACCACTGTGGTTATCTGCACAAATTGGGTTCTTTACCATTTCATCATGGGTGGGGCAAGGGTCCAGGAGACTCACCCTTCTCTGAGAGACTTTTAACAATTACCAGTTATTGGAGGAGGGAATGCCACTTTTTTTCTGATGGTGCAAATATTGATAAGTTTCACTTGCTCCAGTAAATAATCTACTACCCATACTTAGGCAAAAAACCAAATATACACACAAAATAAACAAACAAAAAATTAGTTAAACTCAATAGGGCACACACACAAATTTAAGACATGAAAGCGAAGGGACAGTTGCAGAGAAGATGAGTTCTAGCAAGAGAGGGAGAGGCATGAGACAAAGGAGTAGGTTAGGAAAAAGAAAGAAAGAAAGAAAAAAAAACCTCTAAAATTAAAGTATCGGTCAGGTCTTCACACTGTTATCAAATGACAGTTATGAAATATGATCTGATAGAAAACAGGTTTTAAACAATCAAACTGAGAACAAGAGTATAAAATAGTTATTGGCTTAACATCATTATAAAATAGAGTTGAAACATAATTTTCTTGATGATTAAAGAGGTTCAGTGTTTACACAGAAATCACTGAAAGGAAATGCATGCCTGTGGTTCTTGCCTAGGAATGGGGAGTACACATACATTTTTTTTTTTTTCTGGGAACGTTATGCTTTCTGAATGAACTGACTTTACAAATGATGACATGACTTTCAATATTTGAGACGGTTTGCCTTACAATATATTTAATAGATTTTTGCTTTACCAGTACACTAATTAAAAAAAATAAACAAGAAAGATAGATGTTTCATAATGATTCCACAAATATTGTAAAAAGTTTTGATAAAGCTACCTTTGT
The DNA here is from genome assembly GCA_902168405.1 of Peromyscus aztecus. NCBI lineage: Eukaryota > Metazoa > Chordata > Mammalia > Rodentia > Cricetidae > Peromyscus > Peromyscus aztecus. The sequence continues at coordinate 7,485 of CABHPQ010155177.1, forward strand.
TGTCTAAGTACTTCTTTCCTACAGAATATTTAGGAATCTTAATTCATTTCAAAACTAAATAACACTTTATTTTTCTCAGTTAAGTTGGAATATAGAAAAGGTTTAGTTAACTCTAGTCATTTTTGTTTATTTATTTATATTAGAGGAATGTTTTATCTGAAGAAACTAAATAATGAATGAACTTTTCCCCAGTTTGAAGTATGGTTTAGAACGTTAAGGTAGCTTTTCTCTCCTGAATGAAGCCACCAATCCTTTAATTCTTACTGAAGCATGACAACAAAACATAGTATGTTTAAACTATAGAAGCTAGGCAATGAAAAGTCTTGCAGCTCACCAGCCTGGAAAGGCTCTGATCTTTTGTAAATGCCTTCGATTGCTGATGTGGCTAATGCTTTTTTTTAATTTATTTTATTTTATTTTACAATTATAATTTAATTTTACATATCAGCCATGGATTCCCTTGTTCTCTCCCCCCCCCGCACCGCTCCCCTTCCCCCTAGCCCATCCCCCCATTCCCATCTCCTCCAGGGCAAAGACTCCCCCAAGGATTGAGATCAGCCTGGTGGACTCAGTCCAGGCAGGTCTAGTCCCCTCCTCCCAGGCTGAGCCAAGCATCTCTGCTAAGCCCCAGGTTTCAAACAGCCAATTCATGCACTGAGCACAGGACCCAGTCCCACTGCCTGGATGCCTCCCAAACAGATCAAGCCAATCAACTGTCTCACCTATTCAGAGGGCCTGATCCAGTTGGGGGTCCCTCAGCCATTGGTTCATAGTTCATGTGTTTCCATTCATTTGGCTATTTGTCCCTGTGCTTTATCCAACCTTGGTCTCAGCAATTCTCACTCATATAAACCCTCCTCTTTCTTGCCAATTGGACTCCTGGAGCTCCACCCGGGGCCTAGCCTTGGTCCTCTGCTTCCAGATCCCTCAGTCATTGGATGGGGTTTCTAGCAAGACAATTAGGGTGTTTGGCCATCCCATCACCAGAGTAGGTCAGTTCGAGCTATTTCTCGACTATTGCCAGCAGTCTATTGTGGGGGCATCTTTGTGGATTTCTGTGGGCCTCTCTAGCACTTTGCTTCTTCCTATTCTCATGTGGTCTTCATTTACCATGAACATTATTTGTTTTCCTTCTCTGTTCTTGATCCAGTTGGGATCTCCCACTCCCCCAAGTTCTCTTTCCCTCGACCCTCCCCCCTCATTACCCCCACTCACATCCAGACTGTTCATGTAGATCTCATCCATTTCTCTGTCATTGGGGGATCCCCGTGGCTTTCTTGGGGTCCTGTTTTCCAGGTAGCCTCCCTGGTGTTGTGAGTAGCCGTCCAGTCATCCTTGTTCCACAACTAGTATCCTCCTATGAGTGGGTACATACCATGTTTGTCTTTCTGAATCTGGGTTACCTCACTAAGGAGGATTTTTTCTAGATCCATCCATTTGCCTGCAAACCTCATGATGCTATTGTTTTTCTCTGCTGAGTAGTATTCCATTGTGCATATGTACCACAGTTTATTTATCCATTCTTCAGTTGAAGGGCATCTAGGTTGTTTCCAGGTTCTGGCTATTACAAATAATGCTGATATGAACATAGCTGAGCAAGTGCCTTTGCGGTATGATTGAGCATTCCTTGGGTATATGCCCAAGAGTGGTATAGCTGGATCTTGGGGGAGATTGATTCCCAATTTTCTAAGAAAGTGCTATATTGATTTCCAAAGTGGCTGTACAAGCTTGCATTCCCACCAGCAGTGGAGGAGAGTTCCCCTAGCTCCACATCCTCTCCAGCACAAGGTGTCTTCAGTGTTTTTGGTCTTAACCATTCTGACTGGAGTAAGGTGGTATCTCAGAGTTGTTTTGATTTGCATTTCCCTGATGATTAGGGATGTTGAGCAATTCCTTAAATGTCTTTCAGCCATTTGTGGCTAATGCTTTTGATTTGGAACTTCCAGGAGTAATAAACCTATCTAGAAGGAGATTATACTGGAAGCCTTTTCGTACATGGTCTGTGCTAAAAATGACAAGTCTACATCTTTTCACTCACTTGGCCCATTCTTTAAATAGCGTTTACATACTGTATTACACTTCCCATTCAACCCAGTACAGCATCAGCTCTCGAAAGAAATGACATGCCATTGCTTTGGAGAAAAAGAAGAATATGTATATAATTGCTTAAAGATATCATTAACGTTTTTAGTGTTTGAATGTTCTCTTCCGTGTTTTGATACAAATACTTAACATTTTGATATATTTGAAGATTTTATATTTTATAATATCGTCTAGGGAGAAGATATTGGTAGTCACCAAACCACTTACTGTAAATCAAATCTCTAAATGGTTTTATTAATAAAAATCCCAGAGCCAGATATTGAGGTGAAAGCTGAAAGATCAGAGGGATAGAACAAACCAAAGCCAACCTCACCTTACCAACTCTCAGCCTCCTGTTTCCACAAATCCTCATACTGAAAGTCTCTGAGTCCTCACCCCTGAGGGTCTCAGTTGAACTGTTTAAAAGTCTCTAGTTCCTGGTCCTCACACCTTATATACATTTCTTCTTCCTGACATTAAAGACACATGTCTTTCCCAAGCAAAGACATGAGTTCTCAAATGCTGGGATCAGAAGCATGTGCCACCAAGCATGTGCCTGGCTGTTTCCAGTGTGGTCTTGAACTCACAGAGATCCAGACAGATCTCTGCCTCCCGAGTGATAGGATTAAGGGTGTGTGCCACCACTGTCTGGCCTCTATGTCTAATTTAGTGGCTGACTCTGTCCTCTGGTCCCCAGATAAGTTTTATTTGTTAGTACACAAATAAAATATCACCACAACTTACTGTTTCTTCAGTTTTGTATGGAATAGCTAAGAAATATAGAAACATATGTTAAGTATATAAATATAAGTTGACTCAAACTTACTGAACATTTAGTGAGTGAAATATCTTAAAACTTTCCCAGTTATGTGAGATTTTCAGGTAAAAACAAAACAAAAAAAATCAAAAAACTTTGAGCTGTGTGCAAAAGTATATTTTCGCTGTTACTGGAATTTGTTTATTAAGTCATAGTAATAGAGTAAAACCCACCTATGACTCACTGCATGGTTTTTGAGACAAAATACAACACATTTCTCATGAGTTGCAATATAGAAGAAAGGAAAAAAGTCTAACCAACTGACTACAAGTAATTATTTCCTCAGACTATAATAAATGTATTGTTATTTATTAGTAGTACTTTCTATAGAAAAATGCATGTGCAAACATATGTGTAGTTCACAGTAATGCTGTCTTTATTTCTCTTAAATACTTTCAGCTGAATTCTGAAATGTGATGAAACCTCAACATAATCATTTTAACCTGGATATTTTAATAGTCTAAGTTACAAAGGTAATTCTCTCAAGTAGAAGCGTTCATGTAAATACTTTTTAAATAAGAATGCAAATGGCTCAACGGTTAGGAGCCCTGGTTGTTCTTCCAAAGGACCTGGTTCAATTCCCAGCACCCACATTGCAGCTCACAACTGTTTAACTTCAGTTTCAGGGGATCTGACATCCTCACACAGACATGCATGCTGTCAAAACATCAATGCACATAAAATAAAAACAGACAAATCATTTTTAAAGTGAATGCAAAAATCAACTGATTTTTTTTCCTTTGTGTAAAGATTTTTTTAAAGGGCCTGTAAATGATGAGAGAGATGCCTGTTCTGCAACATGATGAAAATATTCCCATTTTCAATCATTATATCAGAAAGAAAAAAGGCAGGCGTAGCTGGGTTGATAGTCAGAGTCAAGTTGCTTCGAGGTTTTGTTGTCGCAGTTAATATATAGTTGTTTATCTTTTTCAAATAATTTGGAGTGGAATTTCTAATCTAGTCAATATAAAGGATCAAATGATTAATTGGTAAAATAGCATTTAAATGAATTAAAAATAATATTAGTAACAAGATCTTCTAATAGTTCTAATGGTATGGACAAATTTAGAGACAAGTCTAGCATTCCAATGAATGACATTTCCTGTGACATGGGACATGAATTTCTATCCCAAAATAATGAATGGGAAGTTTAATAATAATGCATTTTATATTTGAAAATTGCTATTGTAATTGATCAGAAAAGTTCTCACTGTAAAAAATCAAGTATACAAGGTATTAGACATATTGATTAACATGATATAATCATTTAATCATGTGTACATACACCAAAGATTTATGCACATATATAGAACTTACTTTTGTCAATTACATTTTTCTTTTATATTGTATTTATTATTATTTTAAACTATTTTATAATTTTGATATATTTTGATCATATTCTTCCCCTACATCAAGTGCTTCTGGATCCTTCTCCTTTCCTACCCACACAACTTTAATCTCTCTCACTGTATATATATATATATATATATATATATATATATATATATATATATAACCAAGAGAGCAAAATACTACTACCACCACTGCCACCTAAAAATATCATGTAGCTAAATAAAAGCACACAAAAAACTGGCCCATTATATGATGATCAACTACTCCTGACCATGACACTTTTCTTGGAGTGGTTTGTATACCCAGTGTCATTCAATTGGACAAACTGATTTTCCAACTCACAACAGGAATAAGTTATAAGTGACAGTTCAGTGGTTAATCTTTACTCTAGTCACTTGGTTTTCATCCATCTATTCATTTTTAAAAATGTGACAAAATAAAAATAAGATAAAACAAAAACTACTACAACAAAGTTGGATAATATGAACCAACAGATTAAAAAGAGTCCAAAAGAAGGCACAAGAATCAGAGACCCACTCATTCTCATGCTCAAGAATCCCATAAAAAACACTAAATTCTAAGAAACATCTAGCTATTGGTCTCTTTATTTCTTCCCATTTGCTGCAGGAGGAAGCTCCTCTAATGACAGATTGGGCCAATTATATCTTAATAAATATGAAAACAAAAGTACTTAAAATGGTAGAAAACATGTCCGTAATTACTTGAATATGAAGCTTTGCAGGCTTGTCTCAAACAAGTTAGGGAAGTTACTTTTGAAGCATGCCCAGTTTGTACCTCAGCTTACATGGCACTCTACAGAGACGTGTTTCTTGTAGTAGTGAATCCTTGGAAACAAGACTCTCCTATGAGGACAAACTAGACAGTGATGATCCACCAACATTTGTATTTCCCTTACAGCTCTGTGGTCAGTTGTGCATTTTGAAAGAAATCTATACCAGGACAGTTTCAATTGCTTCTCCTCCTGCTGAACTATTGTCCAGGTAGTTGTTTAAGACTTGATGACAAACTGCCAAAATACTTACTGACATGCTTGAACAGTTTCCCTTACTCCCATGCTATGAGTGATGTTTTCAGTTCTTGAAAATTCTCAGTAAAGGTTGTCACTGTTCTTCCATGTTATTTTTCCTGGTGTGCTCAAGACACATCCCATTCCTTATTGTTATCTTTTCTTCTTACCTAATGATGTGGAACAACTTCCTAAAGGATTATTGGCCTTTGCTAAATCTTCCACATGTATGTATCTGTTCATTAGTCCATTTTTATGAACTGTTTTATTTATATATGCATACATGGTGGTATATAGAGATGTGTGTTAGTCCTTTGCTTACAATATTCAAATTGTTCACATGTAATTTTGAGATGAACAGTACATTAATATTAACTATAATCATTCTAAATATGCAATAAAATCACTTAAATACCACAAGTGTACATATATATGCTCATAATTTTATAACATTCATTTCAATTACTTATAAATATTTCATGAGTGTTTTTGTGCCCTAAACATTTTTCTTGACCTCAAATTTTCAAAGATATTCTCCTGTGTTCAACATATTAAGTTGAGTAGTAAAGCCATTAGAAAGGAAAATAAAATCATCCCCATTGGCCATAAATGAGTTATAGAAGCCTAATGTTCAAAAGCATCAAGATCATTTGATTTGCTTTACTTTTTGTTTTTATGTATCTTAAGGGAATGAGTGCTTGTTCATGTTGTAAATAAACTATAAATGGGAACAACTATATGTTTTCCTTGAGGGTTTCATGAGGTAGACTGAGCTAAGGTAATTACTAAACATCTGGGAGGTAACTAAGGTTCCTTAGCATGGGGATTTATACTGATATTCAAAATTTAATTTATACCATTCTAGTATTTCAAAAGTACAGTTTAAGACTGATAATTCTATACACAGATTTGATTCTCATTTTCATATGCAAATAAATGACATTCATTTTGGTGGAATACTTGACTTACAGGATTTTTTTTTTATGAGACAGGGTTTCTCTGTGTAGCTTTGTGCCTTTCCTAGATCTTGCTCTGTAGACAGGCTGGCCTCAAACTCACAGAGATCCACCTGGCTCTGCCTCCCGAGTGCTGGGTTTAAAGTCTTGCACCACCACTGCCCGGCAACTTATAGGATTTTTATTAGGGATATTGTATCATGTTTCTCCAAAATATGCCTCTGGAGAAAATTAAGTGTTTAATGTACAATGGTTTGATGAGCTCCAATGTGGAGTATGTACATAAGAGAAACTGTCATTCCCAATAGAGACAGTTGTAGGAGAACAAGGGGAAATATTTGTTATTAAAACATGGTACAATGAGATACAATGTATCTTCTTCATAGGGTCTGTCTGTAAATCACCACTGAATTGTGGACAATAGTGTATCCTATCATCGCTTTTAACAGAAAACAAGAAAGAAATCCTCCTTCTCTTTGGGAAATAGTACCCCTCTTAAATATCTTCTGGCCATTTAATGATTTCACTATTAAACAATATCTACCAAATTGATACTTTGTGTGATTTTCATATAGAAATTGTCTCCAAAATCACAAAGACAATAATGGCACAATAAATTAATTATAGAAATAATTTTATAAAAGTTGTTTGTAATGGATGTTAGAATTATAAGTGATATTTTTCTCTCCACTGTAATTTTTTTTAGTCTTTTCCTAGGCAAATTGAAATGGACATAAAGACTAAAGGAAAAGTAGATTTGCTAAAATTTATTCAAATTGCTTAAATCTGGACCTCAAACTGAGTCTTTACATGTTAGGAAACACCACTTTCAAATAATATATCAGAACTTAAAGGGATCAATGCTATTTGGTTATAATGGACATATGCACTATATGTTAAATTATACTAACATCACTTTATTGAAGAGCAATGATCGGAGCTTTATATGTTCTTTCAGGTTTATACTCATGATAAAATATGAAATGTTTTATACTTTGAGATTAGGTAATTGTTATAGTGTCCACCAAAGCACTTTTCTCTAAAACAATAAATTAGCACCTCTATAATAGCGCTGTGGCCATTTACCAATTACTAGACCTCACTACTTTTCTCTGTCACCCACATTAGCACCAATCATTTTAGTGATCATCTCCCATGTAACTGTTTTAGATATACTCTACTTTTAATCATTTATTCCTTATTACCTATCTTAGTCACTTAAAAAACTGCTGAATACTCAAATTTCTTTGTTGGTACTATTGTACCAAAGCAGCCATCAAAATACTTATAAAAGCATTTTACTTAAGCACTAATTTTATATGTGAGATTCTAAAACTATCCCCATTTCTATTCATTGCATTTCCCCTCTGTATTTGAGATGTGTCCATTCCTCTGACAAGCAAATGAAGAAAGGGAGGTGTCAGTTTCATTTTATCAGTGAAAAATTAGAAAAGGTAGCAGTGATCCCTGCAGAAGGGATAAAGATGACACTGATTTCACCTGACATAGATGAAGAACCTATTAATGTCACAGAATTTTTTCATAATGCAATTCTGTACAATGATAAGACTTGGCAAGCCAGATGGAAAGAAATGTTATGCTGCTCAGTTTAAATGGTTGCATCTATTATTCATTCGCCTTTTTCCTAAACATAAATCCTTTCATTAACACTAACATGAAAATCCTTGTATGTCTTCAAACATTATAAATTTCCACCTTTAATGAAAAGTCTATTTTGTCTCATCCACGATCTCTCTAATTTAATTTTCTATTGAAATCACAGAACTTTTTATCAGTTCTACATGTAAGGGTACATTAATTATTCTATATATTGACAGAGATCTTTTATAACTAAAGCATTTAATTATTCTTTAATATATTTGTATTGATATTTTTGGTCAACTTATAGATTTTGAACAATGTGAATGTAATAACTATTCCATATCTCCACAACCATCAAAGACCCTTAACTTAAGCATGGGTATCTGTCTCAAGTTTCTGTTTTTTCTTCCAATACTAAATTTTGTAATCAAACACATACTGATTTTTGTATACAATGAATCAGCACAATGAAAATGTCACTTGTGCAATTATAATTTGACTATTGTTACCTCAAATTAAACTGATGGGAGAGCGGTGTGGTGGTTTGAAAGAAAATGGCCTCCAAAGGGAAGCTGCAATATTAGGAGGTGTGGCCTTCTTGGAGGAAGTGTGTCACTGCAGGGTCAGACTTTGAGGTCTCTTGTTCAAGCTTCCCTCAGTTTGACTATAAGTTGACTTCCTGTTGCCTACAAGATGCATGCTCCTGGTCCTCCTGGTCATGATGATAATAGACTGAACCTTTGAAAGTGTAAAGGAGCCATTACAATTAAATGTTTTCTTTATATGCATTGCTTCTTCACAGCAATAGTAACCCTAACTAAGAAAAACTGCTTGTGATTTTATTAATAAGATTTGGTCACAGCTTTATCAATATATGTTTATGCAATTTAATATATAAATATTTCTTCTCAAAAAAGAATTCAAAAAAGTGGCTTTTGACTTTTATTACTAAACAGTTTCAAAACTCTGTCCAAAAGCAAAAGTTACTGTTACTAAAATGACTAAAAAGAGGCAGAAATTATAGAAATTAAATCAAAGTTAAATTTGATAACTTCAGGAGATCCAGTACTGTCTTCTGGATACCATGTACATTGTGCACTCACATGAACATAACCTTGTATATACATATGCATGCATATAACTAAAAAAAAACATAAAGTTTAAAATGGTATTATATTTCCTGGCCTTTGATTTCAGATACAACGTCATCAGTTGACCAGCTTCATCCTGTGTCCTTCCCTCCTCCTTCTCTTTCGTTCCCTTCTTTTGCAGTGAATTTTGCTTCCTTTGCTATGTAGCTCCATCTGCCTTCAAATCCATGATCCTCCTAAGTATGTCTTCAGGGTAATGATATTATAATATCTTTTGAAGTTTACATAAGACATTAAAACTAAGGTTTAGTTAATCATAGAATAATCTTTTAATTATAAAAACTAATGCTATAAAATTATTGTTGAATGCATGTGCTTTTTTGAAATGCCATAGAATTTATTTATGCACATTTACTCATTGATCCACGCTCATACATTCCTCATTTATTTCATACTTAGATGATTTGGTTCATATTATCTTACTTAACATTTAAATTCCACAGTTATTTAACTTTAAAATAGATATAAGAATTTTTTTCACATAAAGCTTTTAGAGATTATTTGAAGATCTAGGTACCTTCATCCTAAGCTTGCTTTAAAAAAAATTATTCTGTTGTTTTTACACTCATATGCAAATATGTGTACACATATGTGTGTATCTGTAAGTATATAAAAACAACATGCTTATTCTGTATAACATTATACATATGTACATGTGGTCAGAGGAGACTACTTGGTATTGCATAACCAATCTACGGGCTCTTCCCTAGGGAATTTATTTCTTCCACTCTCGAGCATTCATTGATTGTCCTTAATTCTTTGTCTAGGGTTGAGGCCCTATGAAATTTCCCCATTCCATGGAAGCATATCTATTAGTATTGTCAACATGGCCGTCAACACGTCATGTTGATGAGGCTACATGTGTGTAGCTTTTCTGGCATTTTGTTAGGAGTAACAATCTCACAGCAAACTTCCTGCTCCTTTGGTTCTTACAATCTCTTGGGCAATATTATTTTAAGGTGTGTTACTTTCATTTTGCTGCATTTTTTTTTGACTCTGTGAAGCTGTGTTACTGTGCCTGTCTAAAACACCTGATGATCTAATAAATAGCAAGGCAGGGAAAAGGATAGGTGGGGCTGTCAGTCAGAAAGACTGAATAGAAGGAGAAACCTGGGAGAGGAGAGATCTAGGAGTGAGAGAAGGAGGAGGACACCAGGGGCCAGCCACCCAACTACACAACCAGCAATGGAGTAAGAAAGAAAGGTATACAAAAAAAGAGAAAGTTAAAAGTCCTTGCTATTTATTAGATCATCAGGTGTTTTAGACAGGCACAGTAACACAGCTTCACAGAGTCAAAAAAAAATGCAGCAAAGCGAAAGTAACACATCTTAAAATAATATTCCCCAACAGATTGTAATCCCTAGCATTGGCATTCTAGAGCTCTAGGAAGTTTCAATGCAGTTCTTGGTCGGACAAACCTCTGACCAGCTGCAAGCTTTAGACCCAAGTAGCAGGTGGAGTCAGCTGCCAAAGGCAGAGGTCCATGCCACTTAACAGTTTAAAAGTTTGCTCATGTGGTCAGAGAGGCTAAAAGATATGCAATAAAGAGGTACAGATTGAAAAAAAAAAAAAAAACCTCTAAACAGGTTCCAGTGTGTTCTACAATGTATATAGGCTTAAGAAAGAAAGAAAAGGGGTATGGAAAGGCATAGAAAGAAAGTAAAAGTTTAAAAATATTAGAGTAAGTCTTTAAAGAGAGAAGTAAAATAATAAAAAAAAGGTCATGTAGAGATGGGAAATACACAGGGAATCCAAATCTTGTTTGTTATCATGTTGATTTTGAATTTTTCTTTCATATTGATAAACAAACAATGCTAAGAGACATGGGATTGTGAACTGGATAGACTGCTAAATTGAACCAATCTAGATACTTTAGGAATGCCTTAACTTAAAAAAAAATAAATAAGTATGTTACCTTGGGAAAGAGGATTTTCTTTTGTTTTCACAGGAAACAAAACCTGTGTGTTCATTCCAGAATAATATGGATCAAGTTTGATCAGGAGAGACCTCCTGAATTTTGGTAGGTGGTATCTCTCAATAAAGGTTACTGCTGGTCTTCCCAGGACTTGTTCATTATCTCAAAATGTTCTCAGGGACCCTAAATATGCCTTCACCTACAGCCAGCAGGAAGCAATTTAGAGAAAACCATACCAGCATTCCCCAAAGTTGGGGGGGGTAGTTGGTTATTTGGTGGATTATTTGGATGTTTGTTATAATTTAGGGGAATATAGGAATATAGGATAAAAAGGTAACTACTAATCTCAGATATTTTACATTAGCATGGAATTTAGTATATTGATACAAATTTAAAATTAATTTTCTTATACTGTATATATATACTTTTTTCTACTCTTATTTAAAGGGTTTTGCATATTGATAAAAATTTAAGATTATTTTTGTTACAACATATTGTATGTATGTTTCTATTTTCATTTGAAGTATTTTGCCAATTCAGTGCATTTTGAAATATAAGTTGAAATGCTAATTTCTAAAAGCTATTATTATAAACTCTATAGGATAATCAGGTGTTTCTGATTAGGTTAGTGGTTAGTCATTTATAACAATCAAAATTGTAGCTATGTTAGGTATGCTTTCCAGATCATATAAGGATATATTTTAGTTAGATATATGGTCTTCGAATCTTTCAAAGACCTATAGAATATGGGATATAAAATGTTTTATTAACTTAGGGCTTTTCATGAAAATGAGACACATTTGCTCCTGGGAGCATCAATTTACTTCAGAGATGATGGGCTTCAAAGAAACTCCTTATGTTGTTTTCTTTCAATGTGACAAGGCTAGCCATTTGGGCAAGAAGCTGCTCTCGTCTGAACTGCTTGACAGTAGGTTGTATAAATTGGACATGCAGGACCCATAGGAAAGTAACTGCTGACCTAAACAAGAAGGGATGGTCCTTCAGAGATCCTGCATCACAGAAGAAACTGCCAGACATATTGCAGGACACAAGGGAAAGTAACTGATAAGTTTTGCCAATATAGGTAGGACAGTCTTTTAAATATACTGCTTCATTGAAAAATCTGCCAGATACTATGGGTCTGTAGGATGAAGATGGATGCCTCAATGTTGCAGAAGAATTTTGGGTGACTTTCCAGGCAGTCAGATGTCTCTGTCATTGCTAGAGATTTTGGAAGTTGTTTGAAAAGCTCTTTCTGTTTACTTAAATAATGTGATATCTTTCTGATGCCCTTGATGGTGTTGAAGACTAGATAGTTATAGCTGCAGTTTTCCTTAGATATGCTAGAAAGTAAATTAGGAAGCCGGGCGGTGGTGGCGCACACCTTTAATCCCAGCACTCGGGAGGCAGAGGCAGGCGGATCTCTGTGAGTTTGAGGCCAGCCTGGTCTCCCAAGCGAGTTCCAGGAAAGGCGCAAAAGAAAGTAAATTAGGGTAAAATTTTGTATTTACTAAGATAGGATAGATTATGGAGTATTTTCTTTAAATTTACCAGACACAAATGAATTGGAATTCAGAACATTGTGAATATAATATTTACTTGATAATTGTTCTTATTGTATACAGCCTCACTATGTTAAAGTTAAAATCTTCCATTTTTTGTTTAGAAAAAAAGGGGGGAATGTTGGAGAATATTATTTTAAAGTGTGTTACTTTTGTTTATATTACATTTGTTTAACTCTGTGAAGCTGTATTGATGTGCTTATCTAAAACAGCTGATGGTCTAATAAAGAACTGAATGGCCAACAACAAGACAGGAGAAAGGACGGGCACAGCTGGCAAGCAAAGAGAATATATAGAAGAAGAAATTTGGGAGGAGAAAAGTAAGTAGCCAGAGAATGAGGAGTACTCTGGGGGCCAACCACCCAGCTACACAGCAAGCCACAGACTAAGAGTAAGATTTGCATATGTAAGAGAACAGGAAAAACACAGAGGCCAAAAGTAGATGGGATAATTTAAGTTAAGGAAAGCTGGCAAGAATTAAGTCACGCTAAGGCTGGGCATTTATAAGTAATAAGAAGCTTCCATATATGATTTATTTGGGAACTTGGAGGTGGGCTCCTCAAAAGAACAAAAACAAACAATAATATTTGGGACTATGGGGTCCAGCCCCTCGATAGTCCCCTCCTAGGGTCTGAGAAGAATCTACAACCAGCTGTAATTTAATCTTTAATGATAGGAAATGAATCTATGTGCACAAAACTCCTTAATCCATACACTTTATTATTCTGAGCAAGTTCTCTCTCTACACAGGTTCTATTCTGCTCTCTTATTTAGTTCCTTTCTTGCCTGATTCCTCTCTACATTTATCTGCTGTCTCCTCTAAGTTCTATCTTAATTCTCTTATCTTAGTTCTGCCCCATCTAGGTTCTAATCCATCTAGTTCTTTCCCATCTTAGCTCCTCTCCCATCTCCTTCTCTCTCATCTTGTTCTTCCTCATCTTGTTCTTACCCATCTGGCTCTTCCTCATCTTCCATCTTGTTCCTCTAGTACTCTCTTCTAACCTTCAATCTAGTTCTTCCCTATCTTGTTCATTACTCTCCAGCTCTTACCCATCTAGTTCTATCATTCTCTTTTCTCTTCTCTGTCTCATCCTCAAATTCTCTCTCCAATCCTTCTCCAAGTTACCTTATACTTCTTATACTTGTTAGTTCTCTCAAGTCTCTGAGGTGTTCAGTTATAAAACCCAAGCAATAGCAATCTTCTGGCAGAACCAGGCCACCAGGCTTAAGTTATTATGGAGTCACAAAGACAGGTAAGAATTTTCCTCAAGCAGTGACCATCAGGCTTTCTTTTACAACCTGAAAAAATGGAGTGGTTAAAAGAGGAGGTCAATTGAGAGCTAGTGATCGGTTAGTACATCAACAAGGGGATCACTGTGTTCAGTCTATATTCCTAGAAGTATTTAGGTAAGAAGTCAGGAGTCTGTAATGTTAGTAATAGAAATGGAGGGTCTCAGATTGCACAAGAAATAAAGCTATCTGCCTGACCTAGGGAACAGGCATCATTTCCACAAGAGTGTTACCTTAGTTCAGGAGATTGTTTGGCCTTGGATGCTTGATAGGTATTTTAGATAAATACACTGTTAGGGGTTCTTGGAAGCATGCATAGCATTATATGAAAATGCTGTAGGAACCAGCTAATACATGTATACAAAAGCTAAAATATCACCAAGACTTCTTAAGCCATGGCTTCACCTTTGGAAAAGTCCTTGACTTTTCGAAGGAGTAGCTTTTGTGATGGTAACTGGGTTCTATTACATTTTCCTGTGGCTTGCAGCGCAACTACAACAGTCTTTCTATTTCTTCTTCTGTTACTATTATTGAAATCAAATTGTAGGAGTTGGGTTAGTTCTAGCCGGGTCAGTTGGCTCTGGGCACTATACACTAACTTGTTCTCTGCATGTTGATCAACTGTGGTTTTCTGTAACAGTCTTTTTCTGTTGCACTTGGCGAGTGATGACACTTATACTTATTTGTGGGTATAGGTATGCATACTTAGAAATTATTTAGGCCACGAATTTGAGAGATATCAAGGTGGAGTACATGGGAAGAGTTGGAGAGATAAAAGAGAGGGAGAGGAATTATATAATTCTATTTTATTTTTAAAATATTTAAAAATATTCTGAAATGTACAGCATGGTTAAAACTATGGCCAACCAAGATGGTTCAATGGGTAAAGCATTTGACTTACGAGTCTAATGACCTTGAACTGAATACCTGAGCTTATGTAAAAGTAGAAGGATGGGACCAACACATCAGAGTTTTACCTGTGCACCATGACCTGTGTGCCGCATTCATTTGTTGTAACCCCCCCAACACAAAAACATGTAAATAAATGAATTTTAAATGCTTCAAGTGTTTCCTATTACTGAGTGAACAACAGTTAGTCATATGTCTGTATTTCTTTTTTCCTTGATGGTACACATTTGGATCCTTCAGTAATTCTTTCTTTTCCAGTAGTAAGCTATTTTGACACATTTCTTGGATTTTAAACCCTCTTCTGTTTAGTCACTGGGCTATTTTACCTCAGTTTTTAATGTTTGTGAAAGCAATTTCTGAGCATTTTAATTTCTCCATGTTTGGGAATGCCTTAATTTTGTCTTTATTCAATGAAAAATATAAAATCTAAGGCTAGGTACCTTTGTGACAGAACACTTCTAAAATTATCCCAAAGTCTTCTGCGCTGGGTGGTCACATTTTTCACTTGGTCGCTTTTCTTTTATTTTGCTGAGTTTGCCATTATAAAAAAAAAAAAAAAAAAAAAAAACAAACAAACAAAAAAAGAAAAAAAAAATGAATTTTTTTTTTTTTTTTTTACCTTTTCAAGTTTGTCTACGTATATGGTCTATTTGGGCAATTTAAAAGTACCTTTCTTTGGTGCACTGTACCATAATATTTCATTTTTTCCCAAAGGAATAGCTGGCAGATTCTTTGCGTTATGGCTTGATTGGAACTTTCAGTAGATCTGAGAGACTCCAGCATAAATTGTTCCTTTCTGCCTCTTGGCTTAACTAGTTTTGTCTTGATTATTGAATCTCTATTGCTAATTACCGGCATCATTTTCCTGTGCATTCTAGGAATGTTTAAATTCATTTCATTCTTTCTTTAATATGTTTCATTTACTAAAAAGAAATCAGTGATGCAAATTATTTTCATCTCAACAGTAAGGTATCAGCAAACACTGGTGATTTTTAAATTGGATGGTACTTTATGCCCTCTTCTGTAATGTTTTTCCTAATTTCTTTATATCACTTAAAAAAAACTTTTTATGGTGAAAAGTGTATTTATAATTAGCCAGCTGGACTCAGTTTAGATGATCCCAATTTTGTTGGCAACATCCGGAGCATCATAACCAGGAGCCAACCGAACACAGGCATTCTTTGCTCTGGCAGGCCCTATGAGGGTGTTGACTTTGGCCACATCAATGTCAGAGTTTCTTCACAGCCTGTTTGACCTGGTGCTTGTTGGTCTTGACATCCACAATGAACACAAGTGTGTTGTTGTCTTCTATCTTCTCACCTGACAATTGTTAAAGTTTTAACTTATATTTTTGGCATTGATTCCATTTTCAATGCATCCCGTCTCTTCTTTGTTGTGTTAGTATAATTAAGAATTGCTACAAAGTTAAGGTTCTCACTGAATATACATCAGCCGGGTGTAGAGACAACTGCCTATAATCCCAGGAATTCGGGGGCAAAGTAAGAACAGTGGGCATTTAGATGTTAAGGTGGTTCTTCATTTTCTCCTATCCTCTTTCAGAGTAACCTAAAGGGATATGGAAAGCAATAGACACCTTTTATCCCAGAGATTCTTAAAAAGCCCAGTGTGTTTAATTGAGTTCTCTGCTTTGATTTCTCAACAGGCTTATATCAAAGTCTGACCTGTGTCATCTTCTAGATGTTTAAGTAGAAAGATAGCTGCTTGCAAGCTCTTTTTAGCTTCTGACAAATTTAATTTCCTTATATCTGAGTGTTAAATGCAACTTGTTCATTTGTTTATTTAGATTTTATTATTTTTATTTTATTATGTTATTTATTATATATATTATATTTGTATTATTTTTATCATATTATAATTATTATTATAATAAATTCATTATCTTATTAGATTAGTTTATGGTTGGTTTCTACAGACGTGTATCTATACCTAGAGCCTCTTGCATGTATTTGTTAGGTGTCTACCTATATAGAATATTTTTTTTCTTCTACAGAACAGGGGACCCTCTCTTTCTGTGCATGCCTCTCTCCAGAAGAGACCAGTCCCTAACAAAGTTGATGTAGTTCAATCATATTCCTGGGATTATCTCTGCTTTGATTACTACTGAGTCAACTAACTTGAGACAGAAGGGTTTTTTTTTCTTTTATTTTAGGTCCTTGTCTCAGAATTTTATTAAGGAGACATGTTTAGAAATGACACCATATACTCAGCACAGGGAGGGGAAGTAAACAAGAATGTACACAGGTATGCATGTGTGAACGTATGACTATACCTGATTATACCAACAATAACATACCGAACTAAATGGCTGTTTCAGGGATCAGCATGTTAGTGTCTTGGAAAAAAAAAAACTGTACTGTTTTAAGAAACTGAGCCAAGTTTAGTCATGCTTCAGGTTAGATGGAAGATTATTTGTTTAGATTATAGACTGATTATATTTAAAACATAAAGAATTTTATAACTTATACAGTTGTATTTCCTGCTACATCCACTAATATTCTTTTGTATTCAGCATTGTGGAAATGATATATGGCATCTTATACAGACCTTTGTGATCACCTCTATTACTGAGGAAACAAAGGTTCCCAGAACCTAGAAATACAAGTCATGAAAACTGATGGGTGTGCTTGGCATATTTAGGTATTTTTCTCATTCCCTTTATAAATATAGGTCAGACAAATGTTAAAAATGGCTCATTGTTTTCATAACACTTTTAAATTCTCACTCTATGTTTGTCCTTTCAAGAAGTTCTTTGCTCATTTATCATCTAGGCTGTGGTTATTAAACCATGACAAATTATTTAGATTCAATTTCTTTAGACTTTTTACTATATTTCTAAGCCTTAGTAATAGCAAATCTATTTTTAGAAATCAGAAAAAAAATATTTACAATGAACCCCTTTTTGGTTACTTTTCTGTTAGGTTCATAATATATCTTGAGAAGAATTTACAAGATAATATTTTTTCAAGGATATAAAGTTTTACTAAATACAGAATAATAAGATTTGCTGCCTGAGTTAAATACTTCCATCCCAGAAAGTTACTCAGCCTGCTTAAGGGTTATTACTGATGGCTCTTTCTTTATACCTAGTATTACTAGTGACTCAACCATACCATAGCTTTAAATAATTACATTTAAGACCATGGATTTTCATCCATATTAAAGGGTAATGTTTACATTCATTATCGGTCCTTCATCAACCCAAGTGATGTGGAAAAGAAGATGCAGAAAATGAATCCAAGTAATATTGATATAGGTACTAAATATTCTCATAGACACAATTAATACAGAGCAATGAATCTGGGAGCTTCCCAGATTCAGGAAAAATAACTGGTAATTGTCATTGACAAGACAGATTTTGATGATGTAAAGAGATATTGCAGTTCTGTCCTAAGTACTAGCATAACTGAGTTTTTAAGTCTTGCAAAGGATGCTCAAGATGTTCAAAAGACTCATTGGAACACAAAAAATTGTCCTAAATCCATAAACATTATTTTAGTAATAAAATAATAGGCCTTAGTTTTTCAAGATAATCATAATCAAGAAACTAGGATAAATGTTTTAAATCTTGTATGAAGTGATTATTTTCAAAGTAGCTTCCAATATTTCACAGTGAACTTCTACAATGACAATATTAGCAACAAATTAGTAAACATGTCCCAGAATATGAAAATTTCAAATGCTGATCCTGACTGCACAGGGAGTTTATGTTTAGATTCTGTTTCTACTACCGACAACCAAACCTTAGCAAATGAATCAGTCATTTTCCTATAAGCTCTTTTACTATACATCCTAAAACAGGTCACATTTGCTTAAAGAAAAAGGACCACTTTGATCCATTTAGTTTTCCCACCACAATTTTATCTGCTATGATTTGGAAGCCACTTCCTCTATTGAACAGGAAACAGAATAATTAAACAGAATCTACTATCAAACACAGAACAAGATATTATAAGATCAGTCTAGAATCTCATATAAAATTAGTTGAACAGTTGCTTGAAAACTTGGATAAATCTCCCAAAGGTAAACTTACCAAAAAGATCTTGGAGGAAAACAGCCCTCATCAAACCAATGGGGATAGTTCCTGTCTTCCATCATAAGTCAGACAGAATATGAACTATCCACTAATACAAAGCTGAGTTCATTTTCTCAACTTTGTTTTGTAACTGATTCAGTTCACAAGGTATTTTTACATTGGTTCTAGAAAGAATCCCTAAAGGAGAGGAACAGTACCTAAATGTTTAGCTTTAGATAACAAATCAAAACTGACCATTACTAAATAAAGAGGCAGGGAACTGAGCCCACTAACAAGGTAGAAAAATACACAGACATCACTGTGCAGTGGGTAGTACTAACTTTTCTCTTTTGGTTATACTGGAAATAAAGCTTTCCCATGTATCTTGGTCTCTTTTCCTTTAGTAATGATTTTGTAATTCCTATCATAGGAAAGAAATTCACATAGCTTTAATTTTTGTCTTTCAATTTTTGATATTTCTACTGAGGCTGATACATACGTGGATGAGTGACTTGATCCATTTCCTTAAGGCAACTATGCTGTCAGAAAGAAAAACTAAAGAGAGGCCAGACAGAAATTATACTACCCATGTCTAACCAGTTACACAACAGCTGGCTCACACTGTGTGATGGCCTGAGTCTGATTTAGGATGAAAGATTGGGGACAAGTTCTTTCATCCAGTGTTATGTTGTCATGAAATATCTTTAAAATTTTACAAAAAAAAATCTGACTTTGAATTTGATAATAATAGGCAATACCATCCTGATCAAGGAAACAGCATGATCAAGGAGTCACAAACAAAGGAAAAAATATTCACCTAAGAACAACCTAACAATTAAAACATAATGCTCCTACTCTGTAAAACTACTGTGATGAAAGCAAGGCACGGATGCCAGGTGTGGCTGTTCAGATGATTCTGGAGGACTAAGCAGATGGACAACAAGGTTAAGTTGTTGTTATATTCAGTGACAAACTGTTTCAAGAAAACAAAATAAAAAATATTTTAGATAATAAATCAAATGGAGAGAGTGACTATATGACAAAATCAAGGCTTAATAATTCTTGACAAAATTCAAATTCAAATGTACAATGTAAAAAAAAGTTGAAATTCACAATATATGGTGACAAATCAGGCTTTTTCCATTGTACTGATAATTTTTACTGTTAGGATTTGTCAAAGCATAGAAGTTACCAAAATTATTTGCAGTAAGTTACTCTCCTAGTTAGGATATCTTTCTTTCTTTTTTTCTGTTTTTTTTTTTTTTTTGAAACAGGGTTTCTCTGTGTAGTTGTGTAGTTTTGGTACCTGTGCTGGATCTTGCTTTGTAGACCAGAATGGCCTTGAACTCACAGAAAACACCTGGCTCTGCCTCCCAAGTGCTGGGACTAAATGCATGTGCCACCACTGCCTGACCTAGTTAGGGTTTCTATAGCTGTGATAAAACACCATGACAAAAAACAATTTGGGGAGGAAAGAGTTTATTTGGCTTACACATCTAAGTGCATTATTGAAGGAAGTCAGGGCAGAAACTCTAACACGTAGGCAGGAACTTTGCAGAGATCATGGAAGGGTGCTAATTATTGGCTTGCTCAATCAACATGGCTTGCTCAGTCTGTTTTCTTATAGAACCCAAGACTAAAATTTCAGGGGATGTATAATCCACATTGAGAGTGGGTGGGTCCTTCCCAATCAATCACTAATTAAGAAAATATGCTACAGGTTTTGCTGGTGGCCAGAGGAGCAGTAGATGACATTTGACTTCAGGTGTCGGTCCACCAGAGACAAATCCCTTGATGGATGAATCTTAAATAGACAAGGCTCTGAGACCACAACCCCCAGAATGTCTTTTGCTTCTTCTTTACCTTTACATGTTTGCTGCTGCTCTCTTCCTCTAGTATCTGGTATGATGTGAATGGATGTGAGGAGATCTCTACTTCCTGTAATGAAGTATGTTTATCTCATGGAAACATCCTATTCTACTGGGTATTTTTACCTGTGTACTATTAAGAAGATGATTTCTTCCTAAGTTGTACTGTATAATTGATAATAATAATGTTAGTTTAAATAGAGTTGAATGAGGAACTCGCTAAGATATGTAAAAGAATATCTTGCGTACTTCCAACCTCTAAATCTATAACAAGTTGCTTGGGTATGATGTTTTTCTACTAACCCATTTTAACTCTATCATTCTTGATATTTCTCTTCTAACCCATGTTAACTCTATTCATTCCCCTATAGCTTATATACTCTGGGAAAATCTTTCAGACAATATAAAAATTATAATGTAGTTACATTCTATTTTTAAGTGAATGATTACAATGAATACAAGTAAAGAAAAGCATGTTTTCCATATTCCTTACACAATTAGACAGGTTGTACAGGTGAAAAACAAATTATCCCAAGAATCCACATACATTCATACCCAAGTAACTTGTTATAGATTAACAGAGTGTAAACAAGCAAAATATTCTTTTACTGGCAGGCTGCCTTTTGCAGTTACAAAGAAAGGGCCAATCACTCTTACTTATCTTGAAAGGTAATCTTATAAGAAATCTTAAAGGAATCACAAAGCTAAACTTTTATATATGAAAAAGAATCAGTCAGTTCTACTTTAAATCTTTAGGGTACATACCCATTCATCAATAGTTTTTGTTTGCTTGTTTGTTTGTTTTGTTTTGTTTTGTTATTGTTTTTGTTTTGTTTTGATTTTTTTTTAATCAGAAGATTGAGGGCAAAAATGGGTAAAAGGATGACATTTGGTCATCAATCAATCCTACCAAGAGAGGTATGTCAGCTAATGATAATTGGGCTGTTTTGTTCTTGTTCCCTTACCTTAATGAGTTCCTCATTCAACTATGTGCTGTGCTAAAACTTTAGATTTTCTTCTTGCATATTTAACCTCTTGGATATTTGACAAAAATCTATTAGTCTAACTTTTAAGTTATTTTCAAAGCTTTGCTTCAGCTATGTTGCACCCCAAATCATGTGAACACATCCACCAACATTAAGGTTAAAAATTTTAAACTAGCTAAGCTATTGCGACTCAATTTTTTTGTTGTTGTTTTTTTCGAGACAGGGTTTCTCTGTGTAGCTTTGCGCCTTTCCTGGAACTCACTTGGTAGCCCAGGCTGGCCTCGAACTCACAGAGATCCGCCTGCCTCTGCCTCCCGAGTGCTGGGATTAAAGGCGTGCGCCACCACCGCCTGGCGCGACTCAATTTTTTTAATGATTAACCTAGGCCAGAGTCTATACAGCTCCTCAATAGAAACTCATATGTTACTGTTGGTTTTTTTATCATCAAAAATTTCTTTATACTAACATTATTATTATCAATTATACAGTACAGCTTAGGAAGAAATAATCTTCATAATAGTACACAGGTAAAATTGCCCTGTAGAACACAATGTTTCCATGAGATAAATGCACTACATTACATCCAGTGGGGATCTCCCCATACTCATTCACACCATAGTCAGGGCAGTTACTGGGAAAATAAAGTGTGGCACAGACCTTGGAATAGTGTTCAGTTACACACAAATGAGCTAAGAAAGCATAAGCAGGGAAGTCAAAATGCATATAACTGATTGATGCCTCTTTGAAAAGGCTACATACTGTATGCCTCCAGCAGTTATGACATTCCACAAAAGGCAAGGAAATAAAAGACTATAGGTTACCAGAGGTTACAAAAAGAATTGAAGGATGAATAGGTTCGATGTGTAAAATGTTATAAAACCTACAAGGTTCTACTTATGTGTGAGCACTGTGTGTTGAGTGATAATAATGTGTCTGTTTATTCCAGTTGACAAATGTATCATGCACAGACAGGGTGCTGAAAGAAAAGGCCATCGATGAGCATGTGAGGCATGAGAATATGTGTTAAAGTGGGGCTGCTAACAGGCACATGATACTCTATACACTGACAGCATTTTCATGTAAATCTACATCTGCTCTAAAAATAAAGTTATCTCAAAAACCGGGGAATTGATTTTTAATAATAATCATCCATGCTAGGTGTGATGATCCTGAAATCACCAAGCAGGCTATTAGAGCTATTTGCTTTCAGTACATTGTTTCTAGACAGCTATGGCACTCTGTCATTTTCCCATTCCAGGACAGCCTTTACAACTGTTAATCCCAAACTAGAAATTGTCCACTTTCTAAAGGTATTCATAGTCATTCATCCCCTTCTCTGTCAACCTTCAAAATGTGTACATAGAGCTAATGTCTGAGAACCCACTGTCCATATGCTACTGAAGAATGTATGTTGTCACTGATAACCAAAGTTCTCAAGGTTTTTTGCCTTAATCTCAGGAAGCTTTCAAGTTTCTAAATCCATCCAGAATCTTTCTATTACTGGTTCTTTCCAGCCAATAACATAAAATTTTGCAGCAAATCGTTTCTCAGTCACAAAAATGCATTTGTATTTACTCACATATTAAATGTTAACTTTTTTAATTTTAGAATACTATTCTCACAAGTAAAGCAATAGTTATTAAGGCAGTAAATTTAGTAATATTTTAGTTCATTTTTAACATGATTGATTCCTATGTAATACAAAAATAAACTATTTCCAGGGGTATTTATATCAATCCCTTTGGCTGTGTTGGTTATGGTTTTGGATATCCCTTGTTTTTCATGTTATGAAGTAACTGTATAAATGAAATTATCAAGTTATTTGAATTTACATTTTGTGACATATCTTATCTACATTATATGACTTATATATAATGACATATATACATATATATATATATAAAACCTATATATATGACTTTAAACTTAATGAAATAATTTACTTAGAGTTTGTACTGTTTTGCCCCCTCTCTCACATTCAAAAACTTAATAGTGAAGATGATTGGTTTATTTCTGATTTTTTTTTTGGTTTTTCGAGACAGGGTTTCTCTGTGTATCTTTGTGCCTTTCCTGGAACTCACTTGGTAGTCCAGGCTGGCCTTGAACTCACAGAGATCTGCCTGACTCTGCCTCCCAAGTGTTGGGATTAAAGGCGTGTGCCACCACCGCCCGGCTTATTTCTGATTTTTATTTTTATTTTTTATAATATGTACTTATTTTATTTCTTTCAGTACACTATATTACATAGAGGGAAAATATGCAAAAAATGTTTTTTTAATTTGACACCATAAATATCAGGATAAAATGTTCTTCCTCATTTTATAGTACTGGTCTTTATTCAATATACTATATAACTGATCAATTGATTTTTGTGCATATAAATATGTTTTTGTGATTACATTTACAAATATACCCTTTCCACACTGGAAGAAATGGCTCCTTACAGAAACTGCTCATGTGAAAAGGAATGGCAAACTATCATCCCCCAAATGTGTGGAACTCTGTTTCTTCTGAAGGAAGTTGGGGTGGAGGGACAGTCATAGAATGAACAATGCAGATATCCTAATTTTTCTGTCCAGGTGCCATGGTCCTCAAACAGGAATCTCTGGAGAGATAGGCTCTCCCAGGATTAGAGTTTCATCACACTGGCCTTGGAGGAGACTAAGTCAATAGTGCAAATACAACAGATGTTCTCTATTCTTCCATAGTTCAGGAGGTATTAATCACTAAAATTTCTTCACTGCTCTGTCTTTAAAATAACCCCCAGATGCATCACATTGTCTATTTGACTAGAAAATGGGTCACATGCTTTAACTTAAAGACCCCACTGTTGCAAGACATTTGACAGCACTGTGAAACCCAGAGACTGTGCTATTAAAATCCACCTTGGATCAGAGAGTGGAGCCAACAACTAGTTGAGAGGAATTAGCCATAGAGAGTACTGAGGAACCAGGAAGACAGATGGGGAGATGCACAGGAAGGAGTAGGGAGGGACTTGGAGTTTAAGGACTTTTTGGTTTGGGAGGAGTGGAGAAACTGCTTTTTTGCTGGGTCTCCAGCCAAAAGGAACATCAGCTGCTTGCTTCTCTGCCTCCCTGAGTTAGCTGGTCTTCACTGCAGCATCTGACCCCTGAGTCGTTATTGGGAAGAGGAATGATAGAGACTTAGTTAAAAACTCCATTTGGTGCTGGCTGCAGAACCAGTTCAGATAGGGCCGAATGTCCTGCCAGAAATGGCCTGAGTGGCAGGGCGCTGAGTGCAGTGCCGTGGGGCTGCAGATGGTAGTGAAAGTCTCAATATATTCAGGTGCAGATGCTAAGCTAATAAAAAAAAAAAACCTCATTTTTTATTTTATTTTTATTTTTCGATGCACAAATGTTTGTTTACAAGTTACTCAATTCCTTATTCTACAAATTACAACAGTTCAATTAGTTAAAACTTTTTTCAGCCACCCTTGTTTGCCCATTTATATATGTCTTATATTGGTTTTCACAAATAAAAACAAGATAAATGACCTTGCATATATTCATTCATATTGAGTATTCTGAGTATATTTAGGTATGTATTAGTTCATGGGAGGACATTGCGGATACCAAAGGGAAAATGCAATGCCATAGAGGATACTTATTGCCAGTTACCTTTATACTGTAGTTAAAACATTTGAATTAAAGTCTACTATGTTTGTAAAAGACAATAGAAAATGTATAATTCCTGTTATACTAAGTCATCCTATTAGAAATTGGTAAAACATTTATTCATGTTAGAATATCATTTTGAATTCTGTCTGTGACATCCTGTCTGACTCCTTCCTTTTCATGACTTCTGTTTTATCTCACTCGCCTACTCTTTCACTGATCCTTGAATCCAGACTTGTTTGCACATTTCCTACATTTTAAATTCTGTGATCCCCGGAAGATCGTGTTGACTTCAGTCATTCTGTTTCTAAACTCCAGCTACACATCAGGTTCATGTGTATGGGGGGAGGGGGTGCATGATACTTGTGAAGTCCCATTTTTCCTTGAATAAATGAATACCCCAGAAGAATGCACTCATCTAATAATTATGAGAACCAGCCAGGTGCTCAGAATTTACGATATGACACAAATACACATACTTGGAATTGAAGAACTTTACAACATAGTAACAAAGACAGAAAAGTGATGCTGTCAATTATTTGATATATTAAGCTCACAAAATACAGGGAGAAAATCAAAGTTACATCTGCTTATTATCCAAGACAAGTTGCTGCACTTCTGTGCTGAAGTTTCTGCTTATAAACTTGCCTGTCACTCTGCTCAGTATCATATTCTGACATAAGGGCTCAGACACTTAAAGTAATTCTGCAGAAGGGTAGGAAAATTTCCTTTCATATACATATGTGTTTGTATGTATATGCATGTGTATAAATTTATATATGTGTATAAATTTTACTCAGATATATTTAAAGGTGTATATGTGTATACATATGATATACATGTATGTATGTATGTATGGCATATATGTATGTATATAAATGAAATATATATGTATAATTTCAAAAAATAAAAGTAAATTTAGAATGAATGAAACTAGCAGTAAGTTTAATCATGCAAACTCACAAATCAACAGTACTGCTTAACTTTGATATGATCAGAGATGTAGACTTATCATATGTGAAGTATAATAGAGAATTTAGTGTGGGAGTTAAATTTTCTTTAAAAGATAGGCGGGAAGTGGGAACAGCAAGGACAAGTTATAAAACATTCAAAACTGACAAAGAAAATACAATTTTCATGTTTTTGTGTGACTAACGTCCTACAAGCAATTAACAACTGCTGAGAGAGAGAGAGAGCAACTAGTCTCCCCAGGGATGGGGCCCCCTGGTGGGCCATCCAAGACCAAGTGGTCAATCCTAGAAGCATATAAACCCAGACAACACTAAATAGACTCGGAAGGTTATATTTATGCTTATTAAAATATACGTATTTGTTAAAATAAAGGTTAAAAAGAGGAGGTGTTGAATGTGGGAGGGAGAATGGGTGGACATGGAAGGTGCAAGTTGGGTAGAGTGAGGGTGGATATGATGTAATTATATCTTAACTAAGTTTTTAGAATATATGTTAAAAAATAAAATCTCTTTAAAATATCAAAGATGTAAACTGAGGAAGACACTGTAAAATGGAAACACATCAGGGTTATAAATTTTCACAATTACAATTGGGAAAATAGACATATTACCCAAAGGGACCTGCAGAGCCACTCAATCCTAAATCAGAATTCCAGTGACATTCTTCACAGAACTAGGAAAAGTTCATATTGGATCACAAAAGACTCCAGGTGGGTTAAGTAATGCCAAGCAGAAAGAAAAATTGAAATTATCACATAAAATAATGTCAAAATATACTACACAGTTATAGTAATATGAACAGAATGGAACTGGCATAAAAATAGACACATCAATGGTTGGAATAAAATACATTATATACTTGTAGGGGTATAGTTACCTGTTTTTTTTATTTTTTTATTTGTATTATTAAGAAATTTTCTATTCATACCAACCACAGATTCCCCTCTTCCCCCTCCTCCCCCCCCCAGCTTCCCCCCAACCCACCCCCAACTCCCACCTCCTCCAAGGCAAGGTCTCCCATGGAGAGTCAGAAGATCCTGGTATATTCAGTTGATGAGGTACAATACCCCCCCTCCACTGCACCAAGGCTGCGAATGGTGTCCCATCATAGGCACTAGGCTCTAAAAAGCCATCTCATGCACCAGGGAAGGGTCCCAATCCCAATGCCTGGGGACCCCCTAGACAGTTCAAGCTAAACAACTGTCTTGCCTATCCAGAGGGCCTAGTCTAGTCCCATGGGGCTCCACAGCTATTGGTCCACAGTTCATGAGTTTCCACTAGTTTAGTTGGTCATCTCTACATTATCCCATTATGATTTCGATTTTCCCTTGATCATAGAATCCCTCCTCTCTCTCATCGATTGGACTCCTAGAGCTTGGCCTGGCTCCTGGCCATGAATCTCTGAATCTACTTCTATCAGATACTCTATGATGGATGAAAGCTCTATGATGACTGTGAGTGTATTCACTAATCTGATTACCAGAGTAGGCCAGTTCAGGCTACCTGATTTTTGAAAAGGTAACAAAGACACACATTGTGTTAAAAGAATGCCCCTTCAACAAATGGTTTCTGGGAAAAGTTGAGTTCACACATAGAAGGATGGAACTAGATCCTTCTCTCCTTGAATATAAGTCGATTCAACATAAATCAATTGACATAAAATATGAAAGGAAATGACTAAAGAAAAGAGTGAAACTATCTAAGAATATAGAGAAAAGTATGGATTTTCTGTGAAGGACTCAAATGGAATGGTTAGTAGCCCTGATGTTTACTAATGGGTTTGCCATGTATACATCAGAGGTAGAAAATTTAAACACCAAGTACAGACATCCTGGTAGCACAGGACACAAGAGCATGACCCAAAAAATTAACTAAGTATAGCTCATAGGGGCACACAAACACTGATGTGACAATCAGGGAGCCTGTTTCAGTCTGACATAGGTCCTATGCATATGTTATAATTGTATAGCTTGGCATTCTTGTGAGACTCCCAACAGTGGTAATGGGGCATCTCTGACTCTTTTGCCTGCTCTTGGGACCCTATTCCTCCTACTGGGTTTCTATGCCCAGCCCTGATATGAGGGCTTATATCTAGTCTTATTGTAACTTGCTGTGGGTGTTCAGTTGATATGCCTGGGGGACCTGTACTTTTCTAAAGGGAAATGGAAAAAGATGATCTGGGGGAAAGGGGAGGTGGGAAGGGAACTGGAGGAGTGGAAAAGGGGGGAACTATGGACAGGATGTAATGTATGAGAGAAGAAGAAATTATAAAATACAATGCCATTCTTTCTTATATGATATGTCCCACTTCAAATTACACTAATCAGCACTATTTACATAATTTCCTGGCTAGACCAGAAAAAAATGAAATGAAAATTAAATTGATATTTTCTGTATTTTGTGTGAAGATGTTCTTTTTAGCAACAGACCAGAATTTTCTTAGACTAAAATTTGAGTTAAAATTTTACTTAATATTGGGCTAAAACTAATAAAGATTCATTTTAAACACTCTGAAAGGCTAACATAACACGTTGCTATATATCCTCAGATCAAATGGGCCAGTACTGAAGATATGACATTTCCACGCAAAGTAAGAAGTACTTTAAAAGTTAGGAGTAATGCAAGTTTATGTCTTTGATCCTAAAATAATTGTGAAGAAATTTTATAAGTGATACAAAACTCAGGCTGGCTTGATCATTCACATCTGCTAATTTGTTATCTTCTTAGTTCTCAACATTTGCTTCATCACCATTGTGGTAAGTGTTCTGACAAGGGACCTTGATTTCTCTTTATTGGAGATTTATTTTACATTTAATTGTGAGTATGTGTTTATGTGTATTGTGGATGTAAATGCACATGTTGAGCAAGTGCCCCAGGAGTATAGAAAACGGGTCTCTGATCCTCTGGATCTTGTTTTGCAGCATATTGTTAGCACCCCATGGACCAGAGCAGTCTGTGCTCTCAACCTCTGAGCAATCTGCAGCCCCACCCTCATTTCTTTAAATACCTTAACATTTTTGTCTACATTAGTTGCTTGAATTTTAGTCATCCAAGACTCTGAACTTATTTGTGGGGAGATTTTATATATATATATATATGGCCACATGACCCACTAGAGACAATCAAAAATATGGTTATGATTAAAGCAATTAGGGGTGTAAACATTTTTTTTCAAAAAAATCTTTAAAAACTATTTCTCAAGAGTTTGCATACAAATTGAATGTTAATACTAAATCAGCCCCATCTAACCCTCAAGCTACCCCACTCTGGGGAACCTCATCTTAGGTTGAGTTTAAATGGAATTCAGATAATGAAAAGTGAATATTTTCAAATGCATTCTATAATCTTGAGCAACTTTTTCCTCTATTAAAATTTAATCCATAATATTGTAATAAATTGGTATTTCCTTCTATCAAATCTTCAGATTTCATCTCTCTAGAAATAATAACCACAGACAAATGACTATCAATATATATATATAAAGCTAATACCAAAAAAAGGAAAATATGGATGAATCTTAATCTGTAAGTAATTACTAGTTGCATTCAGTATAATGTTTAAGCATCATACATGTCATGATTTCATCTTTTGCTCTCACATTTAACTATGGACAAACTGCTTGTGATAGGACTGAGTTTTCATTTTATTTCCTGTTGCTACAAGTACTTGAGGCAAATTGAATTTAAAAAATAAAGGACATGCTGGTGACAATGAGCTTTCCAGGTGATCTATCCAGGTTCATGGGCAGATGAAAGGACACTTTTCCAGAACAGCATAACTAGAACAATTGTTCTAAACTCTACCTATGAACCATCTTGCATGATTATAATTTGGTCTTCAGAAATTTGTTCAGTTGAATTATTAAATACTTTTGTAATAACTGTGTTAATATGAGGGTATGCTGAACATTAGTAAAAGTACCATTGCAGCCATATATTATTTAAATTTTAGGTTTAAACCAGCTATAATGCTCAAATAATAATTTTATTAGTTTATCTTCTCATGTGTTACTATTATAATTAATTCTTCTGGTTTATATTAGAGAGTAAACTAGTTAACTAGTTAATAAGAATAAACCTAGATTATTCTGATATGGGTATTTTCCGCTAAAATAAAATAAGCTATCCCATTAATTTATTAGGATCAAAAATGTAGCTATGTATTTTGCATTGATATGTCTTTACATTCTTGAAAATGATCAGCAATTCAGATTTTTGATTCTGGTAGACTTCAATAAGAAAAATATTAATAATTTCATTTATAATTGATGATGTTTGAACACTTCCATGTAGAATGGCATTTCAATTGTTGAGAGAGCAAATCAATCCACACATAGGGAAAATAATATAATAGTTAGATGTAAGATATCAAAAATAATATCTATAAATTTCAAGTAGTAGTTGAAAACTAAAAGTATAACGTATAGATGGGACGTACAAAAATATGGAGCTAAAAATATGAAGTCAAAACACATGAAACACATTAAGAAACATATCTCAGAGCCTTAGAGAGTATATGTAGAAATAATTTGGAATGAAAAATATAGAAAGATATGGGTCTCTCAAGATAGATTTAGAAGGGAAAAAAGACAGTGAGTTATCCCTATTAAAAAAAACTGTTAAATATTGTGGTATCTCTTTTATTATTTTATAAGATATTATTTTAAAATGTCATGTTATATTTTCTCCCTAAAAAAATTGTAGATACACAACATTCTCCAAGGTAAAATGTGAATGATATAATAGTGGCTAGCATGCTCTGGGGCATACACTAAGTGTCTATGCACCTCTGATTTATGGTGTAAAACTGTATAATGAATTTTTTCTTAGTTTGTAAATACTGACTCTTAATCATGGAGTATTTTTTCAAAATATAAATTTACTATCCTTTGAATAATTCAAGGCAAAAATTTAAGTATCTAAAACAGAAATTCTTCCTAGTATAAGAACATATATTTCATGAGGATCTGTTGTACAATGAAGAACTTATATATACTATATATGTATAGATATTTAAAATACAGTATTTTAGATGCTTTCAGATTTAAGGCACATCTTATACATGATCAGGAAGTGGAAGTGTCTCTAATGTGTCTGGGGACTGAAAACAGATCTTCAGAGTGATCATATGTACAGAGCAAACTGAAGAATATGAGTGTGGTAAGCTTACAAATACAGTGGCTAAGTAGTTAATACTAAAACATCAAAACTTAAGAAACAATTGAAGAGTCTTCTGCTGTAGTCTTATGGGGACTTGGATCAGAGTTCCAAGAGGTTCTCCTTCAGGAATGCAATCCAAAATGGATCTTTCTGTGTCCATTAGCTATGAAGGTGGAAAAGATGACTTACATGTACAGCAGAGTGGCCCATGCCTGCTACCAGATATCCATGTCCCTGTCACTAGAAGAAATATTATCTAAGAGCAAGTTAATAAGTCTGGACTGATAATGTCTGCAGTGCATTAATGGATGGGGAAATGGACACTTCTGTCTACACAGTATGTCTACACAGTTGATGAGAGTATGGCAGAGGTCTATCCCGCCATGGGCCAAAGAGAGGACACAGCTGAATATCCAAGTAAGTTTTCTTAATAGTCTAGAGAAAGCACTCATCTGAGAAAACATCTAGGCCTGCATTATTGTTGAAGAGACTTCAGGGCCCCAAACTGTGATAGAAATCTCTCTTGGTAGAAGAAGAGATGATTGTCACATGAGTATGTATATTAGGGAAATTACAGATGCCCTCAAAAATCAATTTAAATTTACACTTTAAACTAAGATAACCAGGCTTACCAGTTTTGAAAACATGTTACTAAAAGTGAAGAATAGAAGGATTATATTTTAGTAAATAAAGATGAAATAGTTGATTCTATTTTGAGTTACACTGAATGTCACTCAATGTCTCCATTCTATATGAAGCCAAACTGAACTTCCATTCAATCTAGTATTTCTAGTTCTTATTTTCAGGTACTGACTCACATCATCATCTTAGTTTTAAGCCATCTCAACTATATTTTATCTCATTTCCCTTAATTTATCCATCCCTCCATTTGCCCTGCCAAGATGACACTATTCCTTTCTTTTTTTTTATTTTCTTCCCTAGCACTTTAATTAGATTCTGTTTTGTATGGTGTTAATTGGTTCTTTAAAACATTCTTAATATCCACGTATTTTGTACCTGTTATTTAAGAACCAAATTCCAAAACTAAAGATTTTCAAATAACACTTATGCCTACATGGTCTCTGAATTGTAGTAGATAAAGTCTACAATAAATAAACAAGCAAAAAAATAATAAAACTAAACACAACTGTGGTGACTGGTCTGGCTTTAAATTAATAATCCAAATCCTATGTTGCTTCATCCCTGATTTTCAGTTTCTTTCTTCTATTATCTCCCTAGGCATCAACCTCAAACTTACACAATTTTCTCTTATTCAATGCCTGCTCACTATGGATCTGGTACAGGTATTCCAAGGCGTGCTTCAAATAGTCTCTGAATTTGGAACATAATAGTGTCGCAAAGTGTCCCGAAGCGATCAGTATCCAAGACTAATGAGAAATGTAACTCCAAGGCAGTACCCACACAACAAACGTGTGTGTTACTTGCCTACCATATCCTATCAGGGGTGAAGAAATCTACCACAAACAGGCCTCAGTACAATATTTACTTTTGTATAAGTTGCCTTTAACATTTGGTTTTAAAAGAAAATAAATAATACTGTTCCATCTTAAAAGTATTTCCTATCTTTTCATGTGTTGCTACAAGAAAAAGAACGTATTTTATGGTCCCTAGACACTAATAGTATACATGATATTAAGCATGAAATTCTGTAAAGCTCACATTCATGGTCTTCATAGGGCTCCTACTGTCTTAACTGTATGTTCTCATCATAGCCAGTGAGGCTGCCTCTAAATGCTGACAAAAAGGTGCAAGATTATGCTCTCTGTGATTACTCTGAAAAGGAAAAGGAATTTTTCATATTAAAAATACAGAAAACCAGATGTTATCTTTTGCTTTAGAACCTATGTATAGAGAAAGGGTTTTGAGGGACATATCTCAATAGGAAAGGGAAATAGTACAGTTATGAATGGATCAGGAGGCTGGAATGGGAGGATCAAGTGGGGGAGGAAAAGAGGAAGAAGAGAGAGAAAATAAAGGGAGAGACAGCTAAAATTAAGGGTCTGTTGAGCAGTAATATGGAAATCTGATATAGTAGAATCTTCCTAAAATATATGCATATATAAAGGATATCTAAATGAAGTCACCAAATAATGAGGAGACAGATCCCCAGTCAGACATCTCATCAACAAATTAAGCTTCAAATATTGGGATTGGACCACATCTAATAGAGCACTGTCCAAAGGCTTCCTATGGCAACCTCCAAACAACCCAGGCTGTTGCCAAGACTATGGGTTGCTCTGCAGAAACTGACAGCAAGACCTCATTGCTAAAGACCACATCTACACAACTCCTTGTACATAGAGAAGTCCGGCTGATGCCTACAGGGAGGCTTCACCCTTACATTCTAGGGTTTTTGGTACTGGAAGGAATTCTGGAAGCTAACAACAGAGAAACTTAAATATCACCTCAGCTGTAAGTACTTTTATCTACAATGGTGTCCTGACCACAAGATATGCTAGCTCAATATTGCCACAAAACTGGTGAGAGTAACCAACCAATATCTAATTTGTCTCAAGGCCCACTCTGCAATATGGAACCTATACCTGACACTGTTTGGGTGACCAAGAACCTGGGGATGGATATCCTAGGGACCTAGGGGAAAACTAGTTGAGTAGCATAATGTAACCCACGCAGAGATTTAGTGACAAAATTCATTCACCTGTTACACTTTCTGAGTTCTGGCATCATGGCTGTACTATCAGATCTGGTGTGACTGATAAGGAAGTTATACACTTTTCAAATTTTTGAGATAAGCAAATAAGATATGTATTTAGTATTTAGTTACCTTAGTTCTTTCTTGAATATGTGGAATATGATTTCAGAAGCTGATAATTTGGAATTTGTTTAGATGGATGTTGTCAATATTTTTCCAGTGCATTCTCAGCTCACTCCTTGTTGCTAGAAGTATATACATACAAGTTCATTTTCAAACTCTCACAACAGTTCCCTTTCCACGGAGTCAATTTTTTTCAAAACCCCGAAAGGGGCATAGATTAAGAAGTTGCTTTTTCTGGCACTACAAACATTCAATGAAGCTCTTTTACCATCATCTCACACACTGCTAGTCCAATGGGAGGTACCTGACAGAGCAATCGACAGTACCACCTATGGATAAAGAACAGGAAACACATAACTCTCAAGTCGATTACTTTCATAGTCTTAAATTTTTTCAATATTGGGATGGGTAGGTTCAAGGTTAGTGCCCAGAGTAATACTGTTGTTTACAGGACAGAACACCCACCGTACATCGTTATTGGCTGGCAGATGTAACAGTAAGTGACAGAGGACATTTCTATTGTGATACACCCCAATCCTGGACTTCAGTGAGAGCAAACCTGACAACACCAATTCTAATTCAGTTCTGAGTGATGGAAGTTACCATGCCATTTGAAATTCGTACCAATGTCCCTCAGCCAAAGTTAAAGTCATTTTGAAGCTATTTCCCCATCCTATAACATGTAAATTGGATTAAACCCAGTGAAATAGTTTTATTTGAATTCTATTTACCTCTTTCAGGCTTTATAAGTTCTACCCATTATTTGTCAAAACTACTTGTTCCTTAGATGGCTCATTTCAAAGTCAAGAAATCCCAGGAACTGTTATGCTCCCACCCTGGGTGCTTTGGTGGTACTGGCGGTTGAAGCCATTTTCTCAGGTAGATGCTTTGCTGCCATAGTACACCTCTGCTCCTTTCAGTACTACATCAAAGGGCCATTTGTTCATCTAAATTAGCATTCTTTTTTAAAAGAGAGAAAAATTTCCTGTTCATCTGTAATTGAAAGTTTTAGGAAGAATATATCTTTTGACCAAGTCTTCTAAAGTAAAGCTGTGGCTCTGCACAGTTACACATAGACCACAACCTTCATTACATACATCTATCAGACGTTCAGATAGCAGTGAGCCTGGCTACTACCCATTTTGTTTATCTTTAAATCCTAACTTCCTTGACCCTGAGCACAAAGAAAACTCAGCAAGTTCTTGAGGATTCTTTATCTCCCACAATCTAATCACACACACAACAAATTTTTCCTTTTGAAAATGTAGCTGGGGAAACTAATGAATAAAGGTTACAAACTATACACCATTCCACATAGTAAATGACTGTTAATACAAACAATTTAAGCAAAACCACTACCTGTTGGCTTTACTGGTACTGTAGAAGTACATTTGTTTCCAGATTAAGCATTAGAAAGATTTCAACAGCTATACTCTCTGGGGAAACAAAAGAGAGTCTTTATAACATACAAAAAAAGTGGTACTTTTCATGCAGATACATTCATACGCATTCATAGCTTAATAGAAATTAACCATTATATGCTTTATAAACTAGGACATAATTTTCCTTTTGTGGAACTCTGTAAAACTGGAGAGCCCAACAAACTCAAAATAGTAATCACTCAGCATTACAGTCTTGTAAATGCAATTTACTATACAAACAAAACTGTTGCTGTGTCTTAGAGTTTCTATAACTGTGACAAAACACTATGACCAAAAAAGCAAGTTTTGGAGGAAAGATTTTAATGGCTTACACTTCCATATCACTGTTCAAGAATCTGGAAGCAGGAACTGATGCAAAGGCCTTGGAGGGATGCTTCTCACTTGCTTGCACCCCATGGCTTTGCTCAACCTGATTTCTTTGTTTTCTTTTTTTTCATTTTTCTTTATTAAGAAAATTTCTACTAACTCTATATACCACCCACAGACCCTTCTCCTCCTTCCTCCCACTCTTCAGCCCTCCCTCCTTAGGCACCTCGCATCTCCACATCCTTCAAGTTAAGGTCTCCCATGGGGAGTCAGCAGAGCCAGGCACACTGAGCCTAGACAGGTCCAAGCCCCTTCCCACTGCCACCAAGACTGTGCAAGGCATCATACCACAGTCACTGGGCTCCCAAAAGCCTGCCCATGCACCAGGGACGGATCCTGATCCCCTGCCTGGGTGCCCCCCAAACAGTTCGAGCCAAATAACCATCTTCCATATACAGAGGACCTAGTCCAGTCCCATGGGGGCTCCACAGCCACTAGTCTATAGTTCATGGGCTTCCACTAGTGTGGCCAGTCATCTCTGCATGTCTTTCCATCATGATCTCCACGTCACCCGCCTGCAGAATCCCTCCTCTCTCTCATCAATTGGATTCCCGGAGCTCAGCCTGGCACCTGATTTCTTTTAGAACCCAGGACCTACCAGCCCAGTGATGGCACCACCCATCATGGGCTGGGCCCTCTCCCATCATCACTAATTGAGACAGTACCTTATAGCTGGATTTTATGGTAGCATTTTCTCAGTTGGGCTTCCCTAACTTTCAGATAACTCTAGCTTGTGTCAAGTTGACATAAGACTAGCCGGCACATATTTCCATTAAACTTTCATCTCTTCAACATTATTAGTTCATGTATGACTTCTCTTTTTTGCAATAGGAAATATCCTTTCCTATATACTGTGTTGTTACTTTATATGCATTACTTTTTCAGTTTTTTTTTTAATCATTTACTCCCAAGTACTAACCTACGTAATCTAAGAGTACAACTACTTTAAATATTCTACAGGGATCTATTCCTAGGTTCCCAGATACATAGTGATAGACTTTATCTTGTTTGTGGGGAAGATACACCTCAGTAAAAATACGTTTACATTTTCTACCGTACTAATGTAATACATGTTAATAAATCCTAGACTCTCCTTTCTTCTTTCTTTTTATTCTGGTGTTCTGAGACAGGATGCCGTACAGCCCAGGCTGACCTCCAACTCACTTTGTAGCTGAGGATGACCTTGAACTATTGATCCTCCTGCCTCCACTTCCCAAATGCTGGGATTAAAGGTAAACACCACCACACCCAAGTTTCCCAGGCAGCTTTTAGACATCTCTTAGAGGTAGGAATTCTATTTTACAGAAAACTGTTTCTGAACAAAGCAACTACTTTATTTCCATTAGAAAGGGAGGAAAAAGCAAGAACTTCAACCATTACTGAAGAAGAGGCCAGCTCACTTAGGGGCAACCTAGAAAAGCAACACTGAGCTATCGATTCTCATGGAAAAGTCTGCAATCAACACACAAATCAGATGTTCAGCTGGGCAAAGCCTAGAGTACTGGATACTACCAACAGTGTCCCACAATTAACAGATATGCTACAAACAGGAAATAGAAATGGTTAGCAGATTAAACAATCCCAAAGCCATTAGCATAGCATCTCAGATGTGCAAAATAGAAAACAATTTCTGGACACAAAATAGGAAAATGAATCCAAGACATACAACAGGAAGAGAGTATTAGAGTAAGTTACCTTCAAACTACAAGTTCAAGACAAAATCATGAGATGAGGTCTCTGTTTGAGGTCAGAAAAGCTACAGAAGCTGATATTTCTATCTATCTTGTGAAAGGCTAACATTTCCACAAGCACAGCGTTTCTCAATGTGAATTCACAATTCTGTTCAGTATTAGTTGTTTTGGATTTTATCTCCTACTCCTATATAGAATTTCACAGACTCACATACAAAAAAGTACAGGTGAAGATTTTCCACATTTTATTGTATATGTTATTATCAGTATTTCATCTTCAAGTTCAAAGGTATATTAAATCAATGCTCTAACTTCTAATATGCCACTACAATATAATACCAAGCATTACTGCTTACAAAACTCTACAAATGTAAATATGTAAGACATTTGTGATTTTGCTGTTCTTGAACCACTTGTAACGCTTTTAATACTTGTCCACAAGTAATGAAACATGCATATATAATATAATATAATATATATATATATTTATAACACATGTCCCTTTTTTGTTTAGTAACTTCAAAAGAAAACTGTCAGCTTACATGGGGAAGGAAAGAGGGCACAGCTACAGATGGAGGGACAGCTCTAAAATGATAGTTGGGCTTCTAGTAAGAAGAAAACCAAAGCAAGTCTAGAAGATGGAAATGAATTGCATACTGGGTAACTACAGCTGGAATCTACCCAGGCTGCGAAATGCCACCTGGTGTTAACAGTGTGGGATGTAGGAGCAACAATGAAAAAAAGCACTCAACTCTTGAAGGTTCAAGCTAAAATCCTGAAATATCTGCGGCAAATGGGTGACCCTTTCCCCGTGGTGACAGGCCCTGCCCACAGGTTTATCCCACAAAGTTGGCCAAGAAGAGGGTAGCGGATGACACAGGTATCTGTGAGACACACTCTACCACCAGCTGCCTTCCATTGTCTTCTGAATAAAAGCATCAGTGGCCGGGGCACTCAAAGAGAAAATTTGGGATTATATTTTTGTTTAATTTTGAGACAGGGTCTCTCTGTCATCTGGGCTGGTCTTGATCTTGTGGCCAATCCTACTGTCTCACCCTCCAAAATATTGTGGTTACAGGTGTGGGCTACCCAGCACAGCAATTTAGATTGCCTTTACCTACTTATTTCTCTACCATTTTCTCATTATTTGCTCCCATTAAAGGGTTATTTATACTAAGCATTTTTAGATAAAAGCTTTTATTTTTAGTATAAATTCAAATTCAAATTCATTGCCCAATCCGATTAATCATTAGAATGCTCAATATTTCCTCATTTTGATCATTTCTTTTTTTTTTTCTTTTGGTTTTTCGAGACAGGGTTTCTCTGTGTAGCTTTGCGCCTCTCCTGGAACTCACTTGGAAGCCCAGGCTGGCCTCGAACTCACAGAGATCCACATGGCTCTGCCTCCCGAGTGCTGGGATTAAAGGCGTGCGCCACCAACGTCCGGCAGATCATTTCTATGATTCAACTTCATAGCATCTATAGGAACGAAAATCATTCCAGAAATCAGCTCAAACAGCACCTGTTCCTAATTCATCTAGCAAGCTTAAAATCCTTTCTCTTCTGACATCATTGCAAACAAAGGTTCCCTTGCATGTAAAAAGCTGCCATCCCATATAATAAACTCTAGTGATTTGGAAGCAAAGGCAGATTTCCATGATAGCTCCTCACGGCATCACTGTTCAAAGGAAAAAAAAATTAACACACAACGTTTCTTATTGGAACTAGTTTTGTTGATTACTATCCACCACCAGGCCCTTAATTTCCTTTAAATCTACAGTGACCAGCAACAAGACCCACACTTTTTATTGGACCTGCTTTTTCTTATTTAAAGTTTCATTCAGAACCTTAATTTTTTTTTCAAAATTATAGTGAACCAACCAAAGGACTGTGAACATTGCTTCTGAGGCCCATTTTCTGATAAGAAAGTTCAATTCCAACTGGGAAAATACACCTGAGTCCCAGAATTTCAGCCTAACATTACATTATCCCCTAGAAAAATAAATGTCCAAGTACCCATCTTGTGTTGAAGGAGAACTGGTTCATGCTTTTATAAAAATTACAACTATTTAATGTTAATATGCCAAAAGACATCTTTGCTTCTTTTTTTTCTGAGAAGAAAGGATTTATATGCCAAGTGTTAAATTTCCTTTCACTATTGCAGCATGTCCTAACTCGAAGGCGAGTTATTCTGTAGGGCCCACCACATCTCGGTAACAGAAAGGCCACATATTCCATTTTCCTTCCCTTCTTAGCCACATCGAAAACCAAAGTCTCACATGATGTATGGGATTCCCCAGAGAAAGAATATAAATATCACTGTATGTGATAGTTTGAATAGGAATTACTCCCACAGAATCATGGGTTTGGATACTTGGCCCATAGTGAGTGGCACTACTGGGAGGTGTGACCTTGTTGGAGTAAGTTTGTTATGGTGGGGATGGACTTTGAGGTCCCAGATGCTCAAGCTAGGCCTAGTGTGGCATTCATTTCTGCTGCCTACTGATCAAGATGTAGAATTCTCAGCTCTTTCTCCAACATCGTGTCTTGTCTGCATGCTGCCATGCTTCCCTCAATGATAATAATGGGCTAAACCTCTGAAACTGTAAGTCAGGCCCAATTAAATGTTTTCCTTTATAAAAGTAGCCTCGGCTTCTGGAATGCGGTGCCTGTGGTGTGACACCTTGCACAGCCTTGATGCAGTGGAAAAGGGCTTGGACCTGCCTAGGCTCTGTGTGGAGGGCTCTGCTGACTCCCCATAGGAGACCTCAATTTGGGAGATGTGGGGATGCAGGGTGGCTTGGGAAAGAGGGGTGGGAGGTGGGAGGAGGGAGGAGGGGGGATCTGTGGATAGTATGTGTAGTGAGTAGATAATTTCTTAATAAAGAAAAATGAAAGGAAAAAAAAAATAAGAGTAGCCTCGGTCATGGTGTCTCTTCACAGCAATAGAAACCCTAACTGAGACACTGGGCTCAATTTTTTTTTTTTTTCTATTTTTAAGGTAGAGTCTCACTATGTGTCCCATGCTAACTCTCCACTTCTGATCTCACTGCCTTGGCCTCCCAAGCACTGGAAGTGTGACACAGGCATCACCACATCCAGCCTGTTCTTTCTTACCACTCTGAGGTAATGCATAGACCCAGTTGGTCTGTCCTGAGAATAATGAAAAAAGCAATACAACACAGACAAAACATTTAAAACTATCAAGATGTCCAAAACCTCTTAAAACAACAG
>CABHPQ010155178.1:0-45138 GCA_902168405.1 Peromyscus aztecus
ATATATATATTTCCCCGGGAAATCTATAATCTTTGCAGCTTTCTTGACTCAATAACAACTGCATTAAAGATTAGAAAATGTGAGATATGTTGTAGAATAGATTTTGTGGAATTGCAGTATATACAATAAATACATAAAGACAGCAAATATTATCAACAACATCAATTTCACCAGCTTTATCCTTGCTCCTAGAAGAACCATCTTGTCCAGAGTTTTAGTAATCTGTTTTCCTCCATGTGTACTTCCTTCACCAGGTTTTTGGTACATTAGATAGGAGAGGAATTAAAAATCCAGTGGAGCCCTGCAACTATGTTTTGCTTCATTAATGTCTTCTGCCCTGTTATTGCCAGTTTCTTCTTTTCAAATATTATAAATATTTTCTCTTAAGTAATGCTATTATCACTCTATTTGTTATGTGTGACAGGGTAGTCTTGGAAATTTCTCACTGTTGAACTGTAGATGACATGATGAATTCAAAACTATAATTTCCTCAAGGTCCCACATTATATCTCAAGTGCTTGGTGTAAAAGCAATGAACCGTATTGACCCAATACAGGAACAGACAAGTTTCTTTCTTAGGATGCATGCATATATATGAAGGTTTATGTCATTCAGTATTGTTATGTATTTGGAGTAAAATAGTGTGGTGT
Source organism: Peromyscus aztecus (assembly GCA_902168405.1). Lineage (NCBI taxonomy): Eukaryota > Metazoa > Chordata > Mammalia > Rodentia > Cricetidae > Peromyscus > Peromyscus aztecus. The sequence goes on from CABHPQ010155178.1 coordinate 651, forward strand.
CTGTAACTTTCAAATTGTTTAGGAAAAACCATACAAAGAAACAAGTCTGTCTGTGTGTGTGTATGTGTGTGTGTGTGTGTGTGTGTGTGTGTGTGTGTGTTGTGTGTGTGTTGTGTGTGTGAATGTGTGTTGTGTGTGTGTGTGGTGTGGGTGTTTGCATCTGAATGTGTGTGTTTGTAAGCAAATTTATGGTAGAATAAACATAAAGAGACAAAGGGTGTCTTTGGAGTAAAATACTAAATCCTGATAAACTAAGACGGAGAGTAAACAATATCCTTTTTATGATAATTTTACATTTCATAAGGTTGTTAAGTTTTCAAAATGAAATAAAAGAAATAGTGCTTCATGTAACTTAAGTCATTATTTAGGTTCTACAGACAAGCTATCATAAATGATAACAACAGTGATGATTATGACTAAACAAAGAATTTCCTTGATGGGAACATTAAGTGGTTTGAACCAAAGATCAAACCTATATAGAGAGTAGGTTAGAAATAGTAGTATTGGCATTTATAATATTTCAGATCATGAACTTTTATGAGTAACAAAGAAATGATAGCTACTATCTAGCTATGGGTAGCAAAAAAAAACCCCAAAAAAACAAAAAACTAACTTTTAATGGATCTATAAAATGTAGAATTCAAGCATTGGTTTTAAACTCTAAAATTTTAGCAATGCAATAATTAATTTAAGCATATATAGCAAACTGCACAGCTTGGAAGAGATACTAACATAGAGAGAAAGAAGGCCAGCAGTGTGAAGCTTTTTTTCAATTAAAGTTGGTAACGGCCCATATTCTCACAGACTTGTTTTGCCAGCAGTAGCAGGGTGTGCATTATACTCACATCCTAAGGAAGAAGCATTTCTGTCCTTGTGTCATGTTTGGGTCAATATATTTAGTGATTTCTATACAAACACTTCACTCTATACTTGGCAGATCTTGTCATATATTAGACTTGACCTGAAACATCTCACACTCAAAACAGCAGAAAATGTTTAGATGCTATATTTCATTAAGTAATAACACAGTCTGAACATTGAAACTCAACAATGATGACTACACTATTGTTAAGAAAAAGAATTATCTCCTGTATCTTTGGAAACCCTGTTTTCAGATATCAATATTTGTGCTATACATGTTTCAGGACCATAATGACCTACCTCCAGGATGGGAAGTAGCAAGTTTAGTAGTATCATCTTTGGAGTAGATCTGGCATGCTTGACCTTTCATTCTGCTAGTTATGTGTGACTCTGGGTACTTATAATTGTGAGAATTTGATTTTGGAATCTCTCCAAAAAGGAAATATAGTTGTAACATATTTACATAATTCTTTGAGAGATAAAGTGAAGTAGCCAATACAGCATATTGCCTATCACATATTGGAGCTTGAATTGAGCAATAAATATGGACATCATCTCTAAGCCTAGTATTGCTACACATCTTTGGGTTACAGCAGAGAACTACAGAGAACCTTTCCTTCTCTTTACTACTCCTAGAATAAGGAAAAAGAAAGCAGTTGGAAAACACCTGTCTTTGTGGAGTTTATGATTGAGTGGAGGGAGAAAGCTATTTCAAATGGAAATGAAGTTATATAATTGTCAGAAAATGGTAAGTGCCATGATGATAATAGAACACTAGAAGGAGGCTCCAAGGGGATAAATAGGTTCTAATTTTAACATAGAGGCTAAAGGTAGGTTTCCTTAAAGTGATATCTGAGGTAAAAATTGAAAGGAGAAAAGATTAGTCATGATTATATCAAAGGAGAGGTCCTAAGAAAGATTACACCTGAGGGTTTCAAAAAAAGCAAGTAGTACAGAATGTGACATATTTTCAAAAGGGTCATTTTGTGTGTTGCATACAGAAGAAAGTAAACAAAGTCAACTATAAGCTTCTTTCCATACCCTAGATGATGATAATGGTGAGTTTGAAAGATATTAGCTGTAGAGGTAGTGAAAGAGGCCTATTCTTCAAAATGAATTCTAAGGGGTTTGCTAGCAGGTTAGAGCATTTAAGTGGTTAAAGAAGTATCTCTAATGGTCGCTGCCTGAGTAACTAACTAGAAAAATGAAATTTTGATAAACTGAGGTACAGAATAATGTAAGACAGTGAGGAACTAGGCCGAGTCTGAGCTGTCCTTTAGGTATCTAAGCAGCAATCTCATGAAAGTGGTCTGTGAGCATAGGGGTCCAGCAGAATATGTAGGCTGCCACTGTAAATGTAAATGGGTGTATGTACATCATTGATTCATCCAGAATGATGAAATATCTGTCAGAGTGAGGTAGAAAAGATGACAGGACAAAGGGCCATCCATATATTGACTAGACAGGAGAGAAGGTAGCAGAAAGGAGGGACAGACCAGAATGAAGTCAAGCAGTAATTAATAGATTGTATATGTATATGTATATATCACATGATACCAATGCTAATATAAGGACATTTCCTTTGCATTTTGGGTAAAAATAAGCAAATAAATAAAAGCGAAACCCCAAAATGTTGTGGAGTATAGTTAAAGATATATTACATTCATTTATGCTGTGGAATATTTGTTTAATGAAATAAAGATGTATAGCATTCTTTTACATTGTATTTGTTTAACTTTGTGAAGCTGTGTTACTTTGCCTGTCTAAAACACCTGATTGGTCTAATAAAGAGCTAAATGGTCAATAGCTAGGCAGGAGAGGGATAGGCAGGGTTGCCAAGCAGAAAGAATAAATAGAAGGAGAAAAAGAGAAGAGGAAGAGCAAGAGAAGGATAAGGAGAACAGGACTCCAGAGGTCAGCCACCCAGCTACACAACCAGACATGAAATAAAAAGGAAAGAAAAAGATATACAGAAATAGAAAAAGGAAAAAGCCCAGAGGCAAAAGGTAGACAGGAAAATTTAAGTTAAGGAAGGCTGGATAGAAACAAGCCAAGCTAAGGCTGGGCATTCATAAGTAAAAATAAGTTCCCATGTGATTATTTGGGAGCTGGGTGGTGGGCCCCCAAAGAGTAAAGAGCCAAAAGAGTAAAAAGAACAACAACAACAATAACAACAACAAGACAAAAGAACTTAATGTCTTAGAGTAGTAGGAAACAAAATGATGAGGAAGGAAAAAAACTTTAAATGCAGAAATATTTGCTGCAAATGTGTCAGTCAGGATGTGTTCAGAGAATCAAGCATCACACATAGCAAAGTACAGACAGTTTTGATTCTGACATAATTTTTTTACTTCAAAATCAGTGTTTAGAATACTGGTCTAAAAGATAGAGAATAAGGTAAGTTAGATAGCATGGGCTGGGCTTAATTTTATTGAGCAATTTTGCAGCAAAGAGCAGAAAAGATATGATTTGATAATTTGCAAAGAAAGTTAAAATTTGCAAAGAAAGTTAAAATTTTGCGATTTTTATACATTTATTCACATGGAATAGACAACAAAGTAACTGAGATCACTTTAGTAGTTTAGATAATTCATTAGTTAAAAAAAGATACATAGGAAGTGATTTGACAAATGGTATATTGTCTTAAACTAATGCTTAATCAATAACACTAAGGAGAATAATGGTACTACATCAAATCAATAAAGAAACATAACTGTAAGCAAATGATTCATGGGATAATGGATGATTAATATAATTTTATACACAACTTAGGTTACAAGCAAATAAAATTTAAGGAAGTAAAATTAATATGATTTTGACATGTAAATTATTTGGCGTCAGTCATCAATGTCTATAAGCAATGTCTCTCTAGTTGGTCCTAAGATCAATAGGAGAAAATTCATGCCTAGTATGGACAACCTTCCAAAGTTCCTATGGATGAGTCGGTCAAAGACCTTAAAGAGAAGTTACTATTGCCATTTTCTCACCAAATATAATCTGTTTTCTGAATACCTATCTTTATACACATAGGTAAGTGTAACTGTCACCCTTCATCAAAGTAGCCTCTTTTTGCAACAGAAGATGACTGTGGCAGCGATCCACAAATGGTCCAAATAAAGAGAAGTGACAATGTGTTGCACAAATCCAGTGAGAACATCCACAACACATACACAACAAAAACTCAGAGAAAGTTGTGAAAGTCGGCGCAGGAAGTTGAGAAGAGCCAGAGGACCATGACATATGCCATGAGATAGTGTCTTCCAAACATGATAAGGGTGCTGTAGCACTGAAACCCCAACAAGAGAATACCAGTAAAGATGTCAATGTAGATGGTGGAAATTTTTAAATCTACAAGAAGCTAATGGCTGTTAAGAGAGGCAGAATTAGTTTTCTCCAGGAAGAGTACCCTGATAGGCTATCTAATCTCATGAGGTCACCACTAAACATATATACATAGAAGCAACATTAAATGGCCTCAGTAGATTAGTATATGTATAATAAATTATATATAATGTATATGTAGCATAATATATGTCCATATATATATTTAATAATTAAAGAAGAGATCATGAGCTTCAGAAAGAGTGCAAGGACCCAGGGGAATTAGAGAGAGAGGGACAGGTGCAAGCAATGTAAATACAGCAGTCATGTTTGAAATTCTTATAACATAGAAAACATAAACAATACAAAATTCTGAATGCATGACAGAGATACTGTATACTCATAGTTATGCTGCACTGTAAAATGTACCTAGCTAGTATAAACATACCTATTAGATGGTTAAACTAATTCTCAGCTTGCCATCTATATAGATTATTGATTATAAATATATTTTATAGATTATAATATATATTATTGATACAAATATTGATCATATGTCAATAATTACTTATCGATTATCTAGTCATCTCCAAACTTTATATTTATGCACATCATTCATTGCCCTAGAGAGAATTAAACATCCCTTTTTTTTGCTATAGAAGAAAATGGGAATTCTTACGGGGCCACAAGACTGTATTACAGAGATTTCCCTGTGTATTAAAGGTATACCTAGAAATTTCAAGGCATTTTTCTAGTGGGAAGCCATTTATCACAGAATATTTGGTGTTATTCAACTTTAATATTCAGCTGCTCCTCGTTATGAATATCTTGTGCTCATAATTTTCATAGAACGTGTATGTGTGAGCATTCTGCTCGGGCCAGTACTTGAATAAAAAGGTCACTTAGGGAAGGCCTTCTGCCTCTGAGCTCCCTGCTCCCTTTTTAGCATTTGAATTGGGTATCTGCCTTTTGCAAATATCCTCTTTTAGCTACACCCAAAGATAGGGCCAGCTCCAAACAAAGCATTGAAGGACAAGTCATGAACAGAATAGCTACCAGACCACCTGCTAGGTGTCTGAAGCCCCTGAACTAAGGTAAAACATCCTGTCCTTTTGGAGGCAACCTGGCTCCTAGATGCATAGCTTTGTTTCTTATGCAGATGAAGCTCAGACCATCCCTTGCCTTCAGACCTACTGACTTTCCAGAGCAGTTGACTAGGAACAAAGGAGGTTTTTACATAACCAGGTGATGTGAAATGGGGAATGGGATTCCTGAGAGACAGAAGCACATGGCTAGAGAGAAGAGAGAAAGACAGAGATTCTGTGGAGGGTAAGGCAGATCTCCTGTAGAGTTTTCTCAGAGGCAGGAGTAAAGAGCAAGGAGTGAAAGATGCAGGACGAAGGAACAGAGGATGAAGATGAGTTCAAAAACATAGGAGCTTACTAATATTATGAGGACAGGAAAAGTGGGCACAGAGAGGAGCTGAATGTGAGGATGGAGATGAAGCTGTATAGCTAGAATTTTGTCATAGAGGAATAAAGTAAACAGACAAAAGAGCATGGTGTATGTAGATTCCTTTCCCTCAGAAACTCCACACTGGATGTAGTGTCTTCCCCAGGACTCTGGGAAGAATTTTCTCAAGGCTGGAACTTGGGAAAATTACGTTACTAATAGAATCAGTCATGGTGTTCATTAACAGACGAATAATAAAAAAATTTAGCATAGATACATAATTTAATTATTTGCATAAAAATAAATGTCACTCAAAAAAAATAAAAAATCTTGTTTGCTTCAGTCATGGGGATACATGGCAATTTCAGCACTTGGGAGGCTGAGGCAGAAGGGTCACTGAATATGAGGACAGCCTGTTCTACACATGGAGTTCCAGGAAAACCAGGGCTACAGAGAGTAATCCTGTCTCATAAAACAAAAACAAACAACAAAAAAAATGCTGTTAGTATCCTCCATTTTCTTCATTCAATGAAAGCCTAAACAACAACAATGAACAATGATTTGGAATTTTTATATTTTTTCTGATATACATCATGTTATACAGGTAAAATTTTATGTATTGTGTTAGTGAAGGGATGGGTGAAGTGTAAAATACCAAACATAAATCAAAGAAATAGTTCATAAATTCCATCAGATTTTTCACTACCCAAGTACAATATAGTTAACTGATTATTTTGCTAAAACTGAGATTATGAGCAAAATAACATGAATATAAATGATCTCAACTATTGAATAATCATAATCTTCTGTAGGTCCTTTCTAATTCTGTTCAGTGGGTGAACAATTTCCCTAATATTGAACTAAATGAACAAAGAGGTGATTGAGGATTTAAATTCTGAGGAATATTTTCAGAGAGTACCATACATTATTTCAAGATTCCTAGTAATTTTTGTCAAAATGGCATTATTTTCTATTCTAGCTTCAAAGTTGACATTTTTCTAAATATTTATGATAAGCCAATATATGAAATTAAAAGGCAGAGTCAAAACTTAATTGTTTCAATCTTTTCAGTAAGCCCATTGTAAAATAACTCTTTTTACAATGTAATTTTTGGGCTCTAGGGTTAGTTATACATTAGTATATTTTATAGCACTTTTCAAAATAGTTAAAGTTTATTCTAATCTTGCTGAAAAAACAAAAAAGGAAAATACCACAGGATTTTAAATGTAATTTAAAATATGGACTCCAGTATACATGAAGTCATTTCATTAACCAAAGTGAAAGATTTTTGACATCAGGTAATTAAATTTTAGTATTGAATAACTGACTTGCCATTTTTTCCAGACCATAAACCCTAGAGTTGCATTGGCATCAGTTTGAAATTATCTGGTGAAGTGTTTATTTCATTTTCTGACACACAATTCCATGTTGTTTATCATAAAAACAAAAGACAGCAATTTTGTATTTAATTGAGGGTAGTCATGTGATAGAAGATGCAGCTCATTTGGAAGCCTTAAAACTCTGTCAGCTGGAGCTCTAATTCCTTCCCATTAAGATTAGATAAAGTGTTCTCAAGACAATAAACTGATTATCACAACCTAACAACACAAGTAAATTTATCAGATGAATGGCTGTAGAAATTAAATAAAATGAAAGATAATACAAAGGTCAAAATCCCTGAATATACATACATATTATATATATGCATATGTATATATATGTATATATGTAATGTCTATTTACTTATAGTAACATCATTAAAATAATAAAAATTCAAATAAATGATTTATAAATACAAATGTCAATGAGAGCCAATACAAAGGGAAGAGACATTTCCTGAGCAAACAACTGTCTACTATTTTAAATATCCCACATTTTCTTAGTTTTACTTCTCTAAGTTTTACTTTTTTTGTAGTTTTCAAGAAAAATCATATGCTCTATAAGTGTGTTTCTGCTCCTGCTACTAATTTCATTTCCTCAACATTTTTGGAAATTGTCACGTATTTATATATAAAAATTCTTAATCTTTCTTAAAAAAGGATTTTAAAATTTGGTGCATATTAGACAGCAGCAAACCTGAGAGAATTTGGAGTATTTATAACTAATCTTTCACATACTAGAGTGGCTTATGTTATTATTTGTGACATTATTTATTTTTCTGTATTTAAAACTTATTAATAAAAGTTGCAAATATAAAAATTATACGCCAAAATAATTAAGCAGATCCAAAGGTTACACAACTCAACAAACTTCTATACAGTCCAAATAGCCATTAAAACTGAAGCTGTACAGGTTAATATTAAATTTTATAGTTTCACTATGAAATATATTTCTATTCACTTATCCATAGCCAAAAGTGAAAATCCATGAAAGAGTTAAAACTAGAAAAATAATGGGTTTTATATCTTTTTATAACTCATGTTTATTGCCTGAATTCACTGCTTTCTCTTCCTAATATTTAGGCTATGTTTTTTCTTTTCTATGTGTTATACTGTACTTACAAATGCCCTTGTTTACATATACATATATATTATTTTCTAGGTTTTGAGTATGAGGGGAAACATGAATTACTTTTTCTTTCTGAGACTGTAGGTGGTTCACGAGACTCTGAGTATGACTAGGTTACAAGTTTTAAAAGTTAAATTTTGTGGTTAAAGACACATTTCTGTTGGGTTTGATGTATTGTGGTTGTATGCTCAGTAATAACTTTATGTAATTTACCACTGATGGTGACTGGGAACTCAGAATTAGGAGATTAAAATAGCCTAGGGAACAGGAAATAGGGATGAAGATGGGAAGGGACTAAAAACAAGTAATTATTTCATTTAACAGGAAAAATGAGCTATAAGTATAGTAATAGAAACAATTATGTAGATAACTTGATGTTACAAATCTTAGTTGATCTTGATTGGTTTTTTTTTCTCAACACAGTAAGAAACAAGTCTATCAACTGATTTTGAATGGAGAAAAATAGGATGAGAAAATTGTTAAGTGTTAGAAAAAAATATAGGAATCTGGTCTTAGAGAATGAAAGAGAAGGGTTTAAGTTATGGTAAACACACACACACACACACACACACACACACACACACACACACACACACACCAGTTCACCACACAAAATCTCTGGAATTTTAAATGATAACTGAATTGGAAAAAATGTGTTAGCTGATGAAAATAAGTTGAACTATTTTAGAAATTGAAATGAGCATGAGCTACTGGAGTCTGGCACTAAAGGTCGTGGTGAGACCTTTCTACTAGAGAGGTAAAATGAGACAAAGTAAACCAGTGTGAAAGTACAACATGAAGATGGAGAGAAAAAAAAGAGTGTGGCATCCATGAGAAGCTAGAAGAGGTATGGAATGACATGTCCCTTCACCTACTTTCTAGGAGAAAATGGCTCTCACTGATGTAGGAAATGTCTATAAAACTCAAAGAGAATAATTTTTTGTTACTTTAAGTCAGTAACCCATTGGTGATGATTCACATTTAGAAACCAGTATTGTCACAACTAATACACCTGAGAGGTATACCAACCAGCAGTTATAAATTACCATTTGATTCTAGTTATCAATTGATGTACAGTGAGTTTATAAGATAGGATGTAATGATAGGACTTAAGTATTTATTGAGTGTCCTTTCAGGATAATTCAGGAATAAAGGAAAAGGGCTGGAAAGATGGTCCAGTGGATAAAGCACTGGCTGCACATGTGTGAGAACATGAGTTCACATTTGTAAAACCAACACAAAGCAAGGTCCAGTAATGCTGGAATTACAGTGGCTAGGAGTTGAAAGCACGATTCCCCAAGACTTGTGGTCCAGCTGGCCTTGAGTTGACAGCAGCAAACAGTAAGAGAGTCACTCTCAAACAAGGAACAAAATGAGCACCAACATCAGAGGTCATTATTCCAGACTTTGCATTTCTATCTTTAGCTCCTAGTTAAGAGAACCTATCCTTAGGGAGAGATGTAACATGTTTTTATGGCCTACTTAACTCTATGCTATCTCTATTGGAGACCTCACTAGATTCTCGGCCTTTAAGCTACAGAGTCTATCTTTAGGGTCACACATACTTTGTAAAGGAGTTTCTTCTGTGTAGTTTGACCTCAAACCTTATTGCACACCTAAAATTGGTGTGATGGTTACCTGGAAAACTTTTTTTCCTATGTTTAAACATGCAGGCAATAAATCCCCTGGCATCAGACTCCCAAAGTTTGATCCAGACTGGCTAAGTCAGTCTGAACCGAATTTTTGTTCTCACCTATTCACAGATCCTTTTGCTACCTACCATGACATTTGCAGAGGTCCATACAAATCCCAAAGGACCAAGGCTCTTGCCAAGTCTATAGTTTGCTCCACAAACTTATATCAGGATCTTATTGCTGAAGACAATACCTATAGAACTCACTGAACATGGAGAATTCAAGCTGGTGCACATGTAGAGCCTACCCACCTAGGCTCTAGTGTATTTGATACAGGAAAAAACTCTGCATGCTACCAAAAGAGAAACATAAACAACCAACCCATCTACAAACCCTGGTCTACTGTGGTTTCCTGTCTACAAAATATACTAGGGTAATGGTGGCACAAAGCTTGTGGGAGTAACTAGTAAGTATCTGGTCTGACTTAAGGCACACTCCATGAGATGGAACACATACATTACACTGTTTGGGTGACCAAAAACCAGAGACTAGATTGCCCAGGTACCTAGAGTAAAACAAACAAACAAACAAACAAATAAATGAAAACAAATACCAACAACAAAAATAGTGATAAAGTGTCTACTAATGATACTCTGCTATGCTTATAAAATAGTACCTTGTCTCTATGAAATTCCTTCCCTGAGCGTGCAGTGAACCCTTCAGAGGAGGAGGCAAAAAGGTTGTAAGATCCAGAGGAGATGGAGGAAAGCAAGAAAACAAGACCCTCTAAATCATCATGATCAAAGTGCATGTGAATTCACAGATACTGAGGCAGCATGCGTAGGAATGCACAGGGATGCACCAGATAATTATGGCTTCCAGTTTTGTGTTTTTATGTGATTACTGAGTGTGTGAATGGGTGGTTCTCCATTTCTTGTGCCTTAGCTTGAAAACTTTCCTTCGGTTTGTTTGTTTTTCCAATTTCAATGTGTTAGATTTTGTTTTGTCATATTGTATTCTGTATTTTTCATTATTATCCCTCAGAAGCCTGTTTGTTTCCTAATGAGGGGCTGAAAAGAAGTAGATGGTGGGAAAAGGGGTGGGGAGGTACGGAGAGGAATAGAGGAAGAGGAAACTTTAATGAGAATACATTATGTGAGGAGAAAAATCTATTTTCAATTCAAAGGAAAAAATCATTTAATGAGAAACAATTGAATGAAACCTAGTGGTGAGCATCACTATAATTTTTCATTTTATAATAACAGAAATTACGTATTTCAGATAACTAATGACACTCTCAAGGTACCATAGTAGTTTTGTGATTATTTAGTTTCAATGTGATGAATTTGTAGTTGAAATTACATTGCTTCATGTTCTCTTGAGGTATTAAATTTATAACAGGACTACATTCACAAATGATAGTCAGTGAAAAATAATCCCCAACTCATGAAACTATACCATACATAAAATAGGCCAATTACAGTCATGTAACTATAGTAATTTATATGTCAGCACTGGTGTACTTTGTAGATACAAATACAACGTTCTCATAATCGATGGAACATTTTCCATCAAATGAATTAATGATATCATGTTTGAGGAATAAAATACCCATCTATTAGGAATAATTTAATTTATACAAGTGCAATTTAGAGAAATTAACTTCTAATGGTTTTTCTTAAATTAAAAATTTGTAGGCAATTCTAGCTACAATCTTTCTTGGGGACTTTTCTGAACATATGCCCATAAACTGGTGATCACTTATAATCTTGCATGTTAACATCACTTTCCTGTCTCCATTAAATTTACCTCTTCAAAACTTTTCATAGGTGATCTGTTGTAGGAGATTTGTTTGCTCTGTCCCCTGAAACTAATAAGCTGAACCTCAATTCAGAGGACAGAGTCCATGCTCAGCTGACCAGAATAAACCATAGAGATTTTTGGTCCACTCAGATGGACTGAGAGGGACCCTGGGAGGAAGGAGAAGGGGTTTAGGAGTTTCACAGACCTTTTTGAAGTTTGTAAAAGCAAAGAGGAGGGTCAGCTGGGCTTTTCTCTGTTGCTTTTTGAATATACTAGGTTCATACCCTACTGCCTGACTCCAGAGTTTTATTAATAATAGAATAACTTATAATTGTTACAGTGATTCTGCTATTTGCAGTAAGAACTTTTGCTGTGGGATGTTCTGTATGTTAAATGTGTTGCTCTGATTGGTTAATAAATAAAACACTCATTGGCCAGTAGCCAGGCGGGAAGTATAGGCGGGACAAGGAGAGAGGAGAATTCTGGGAAGTTGAAGGCTGAGGCAGGAGACGCTGCCAGTCACCTCCATGAGAAGATGTTAAGATACTGGTAAGCCATGAGCCACGTGGCAACCTTTTTTTTTTTTTTTTTTTTTTTTTTTTTTTTTTTATACAGGGTTTCTCTGTGTAGCTTTGCACCTTTCCTGGAACTCACTCGGTAGCCCAGGCTGGCCTCGAACTCACAGAGATCCACCTGCCTCTGCCTCCCGAGTGCTGGGATTAAAGGCGTGCGCCACCACCGCCCGGCAGCAACTTTTAGATTAATAGAAATGGGTTAATTTAAGATATAAGAACAGCTAGCAAGAAGCCTGCCACGGCCATACAGTTTATAAGTAATATAAGTCTCTGTGTGTTTACTTGATTGGGTCTGAGCAGCTGCAGGACTGGCGGGTGAGAGAGATTTGTCCTGACTGTGGGCCAGGCAGGACTGGAGAAAACTCTAGCTACAAGCTTTTGTTACAGAACCTACCTACCCTACTTCTCCAAGAATGCTTTTTGGCGGTCTATATAATGACTATCTGACCACTGAATTGAAATAAATTATTAGGATTAAGGGTAGTTATGAAATACAAGTACATCTATGAGATCTATTAATAAAAGAACATTGTTAGTATTGAAACATATTCAATCACACAAAAAGCAGCCAATAAAGTAAAACTACATCTAAAATTTTGTGTGGATGATGCCTGTGAAGTTATAGATATGAATTTCCAGGACAGGCAAGAATATACTTTGGATGTTTCCTCATCAATGCCAATGCAACTGTGTGGCCTAGAAGTCCATGGATGGAAGGTACAGATTTTTTTTTTTTTTTTTGAGACAGGGTTTCTCTGTGTAACAGCTCTGTCTGTCCTAGAACTCACTTTTTGACCAGGCTGTCCTCAAACTCCCAGAGTACTGCCTGACTCTGCCTCCTGAGTACCAGGATTAAATGTGTGAGCCACCACAGCCAGGCTCAATGTTGTTCCTAAGATCACACCATACAGCAGAGAATGCTGATGTATATATATATATTTATATATATATATATATATATATATATATATATATATATATATATATATATACATAATATATATATAAATTTATTTGGTTGCTCTCAGGATGCTATGGAAGTAATCTTACTTACATAAGCTAATGCAAAAGAGAGAGCCACCAAATAGTTAAACAGATGCTCTTTACTAGCATAGAGGCTTAGTATTTAGTTCAACTCAATAACCAAAGGACAAGGTGTCTCTTTAACTGTTTATAAAATATGCATTTTTAGTTAACAGCTCTCATTTAAGAATGTGGTTAATTTATTTATTTACTTATTTAATTGATTGTCCTTTCAGGAGTATGTCCCCATTTTTCTATTCTGAAGTATTTGGAAAGTCTCTCTAATAAACAGAAAATACATGCTCAAAAAAGAAAATAATATTTCTTTGTTTTACAAAAGATCACTGTTTTCCTCATTCTGCAACAATGCAAACTAAAGGTAGACACAATTACTATCCTACCCTAAATGTCTTATCTTATGGATGCATATTTTATTTTGATACTTAGAAATTTGTTTATATTTCCACTTGCCTAGAAAAATAAGAATATGAATATGTTAGTTTTCCTACAGTGCTTTTTAGTTATTTTTAAGATGATCATGAATTAAATTCCTTGACGGAGAAAGATCATCTGTATGATGTCTGGAAACCAGTATTTTATAAATGTTGACTGTATAATTACAAATAATATAAAACTTAGTTATACAATTGTGAGCTAAGAATTGCTATAAGAAGTACTAGAGATAAAAGGCAAGGAATTTAAAAATGATAGCATAACAAAAATTATATAAGACCCCATGCATTTACGATGTTCACAGATACTGAACTTTTAAAAGGGATTTTCATCCTGGGCTAATGAAATGATGCTAGTTTTATTGAGGAAGACTGAGGAAACTCCAGTGAGGGAGGCATAACAGCAAAGGAATAGTATTGAAATTAAACAATAATTAAATACTAATTGCAATAAGAAAGTCACACTTTTCGTTCACCCTGGCCAAAATGTTGTTGTTTGTTTTGAGACTTGCACATTTAAAATTTATATAATAAGAACCTCTTATGGGCCATGAGCCTAAATAAATTTCTCTGGAGTGCTATGGACGTGAGACCGTTTATATAGCTGGGAATTCAATTACTATTTCTCAATCACTTTGCTTTGGGTCCCACTGTACCAGTAGGATAAAAAAAAAAAAACAACAAACAAACCAAAAAAAACAAAAACAAACAAACAAACAAACAAACAAAAAACAGCGAAGTTACTGAAACCACAGGCAGACACAGAATTATCTTGCTGTGGATGAGAAACCAGATGAAGTGAAAGCTAGACCTCTGAAGAACCTTTAAAGGAAAAAGGTGGTCGTCTGGATGACAGGGATGAACAAGTGTATGTGTTTGAATTTACTTTAAAAATGACAAATGTATGGAACTGAACAAAATGAGGAGGGAAGAAAAGAGGTAGATAAAGAAGCCACACAGGGAGAATCATTCTTTTTTAACCACGGAAGTGAAAGGAGCTAAGAGTAAGATGTTGGGAGGTGCAGATCGACTGATTACATGACTCAGTTATTTAAACACTAGTGATCAAGGAGAGAAAGTCAACAAAAGTAACTGTTTTAAACGAATTTTTACACCTCTTCAAATGTGGCTACAAAGAACTATGATTAATATTCAGAAATCAACGCTCAGTGCTTTTTCTCAAGGAGATGACATGACATCGGTTTTATATAGGACTGTGAGAATGTATTGAAAACACTTCCAGTAATCCAGAAGAGTACTCAGGAGATAGGAAATATTTGATAAATTTTAAAGAGTTATAATTTTCAGCATTATAAAATGTATGATTTTAATTTAAACTGATTTCTTTATTTTTTTATACATTTTATGTTTAAATTGAAAATTACATGCATTATTTTAAATATTTTGGCTTTATATATATGTATGTATGTATGTATACACACACACATATATATATATATATATAGTCCTAAAGGGAGCAACCCTAGGTTTTAGTTTGAATGGTCCTAAATTATTTTAAACCATTTTGTATCTTGAAACACATTATTCCTACAGAATTACTGAAAAATACCAAGCACTGTTTATTCCTGAGCACAGAACTTCTGCACAGCAAAGAAAACCATCCTTCAAGTGAAGAGACAGACTACAGAATGCTCAAAAATCTTTCTGAGTTGTCCATCTGACAGTGGGATAGTAACCAGAATACACAGCATCTTAAACACCAAGAAAATAAAAATATATATAATTAAAATTGATCATAGAAATAAACAGAATTGTCAAAATAAAAATGACAATATAATATTTTTATATATTCAACATCCTTAGTCACCAGAAAATGCAAATTAAAACTCCTTGTAGAATTCATCTTATCTAATTCAGAATGGCTAAGAGCAATAAAACAAGGTCATCAACACTGGCTTGCATATGTGGAAAGCAGAATACTTAGTCACTGTTGGTAGGAGTGCAAAAATGGGGGAGCCACTTTGGAAATAAGTGTCAGGGTTTCTTCTTAATTCATAGTTTATACTTCTTTGACAATTTTATACAATTATTTTTGATCATATTAACCCACTTCCTAACCATAGTTTTGTCCTTTTTTATTAACACATTAAATCCAATTTGTGTTGCCATTCAAAAACCTAGAAATTTATCTAGCATATAATTGAGCAATATTATTCCTGAATTTATTATATTACCAAATTTATATTCTAACAATATAAAACAAAGACCAACACATCAAAGTTGGACAAGGCAAACCAACAGAAGGAAAAGAGCCCCAATAAAAGACACAAGAATCTGAGACCTGCTCATTCACTGACTCAGGAGTCCCTTAAAAATACTAAACTGATGAAATTGTGTGCATTCAGAACCTGGAAACAACCTAGATGCCCCTCACCTGAAGAACAGGTAAAGAAAATGTGGTACATTTACACAGTGGAGTATAACTCACCTGTTAAAAAACAATTGCATCAAGAAATTTGAAAACACATGGATGGAACTAGAAAAAATAATTTTGAATGAGGTAACCCAGAACCAGAAAGACAAACATGGTATTTACTCACTCATAAGTGGATATTAACTTTAAAGTAAAGGATAACCATGCTGCAATCTACAGAACCAAAGAGGCTAGGAAACAGTGGGGGCCCAAGGGGGAATGCACGGATCTCCCTGGGATGGTGAAATAGAAGAGATCTCCTGGGTGGACTGGGGACAGGTGGGGATGGGAACTTGAGGGATTAGGTTAGGAGGTGGGTGGATGGGGAGAGTACTGAAAAAGATGACTGGAAAAGGGAGCTATTTTCAGGGTTGGGTAGAAACCTGATGCAAGGAACACTCTCACGAATCTACAAGGACGAATCCAGCTAAGACTTCTATCAATAGTGGATAGTAGCCTGAACTGGCCATCTCCTGTGATCAGATTGGTGACTATCTCAATTGTCATCAGAGAACCTTCATCTAGTAACTGATGGAAAACAGATACAGAGACCCAGAGTTAAACATTAGGCCGAGCTCAAGAAATCCTACTGAAGAGATGGAAGAAGTATTGTAGAAGCCAGAGGGGTCAAGGACATCACAAGAAAACCCACAGAAACAATTTATCTGGCTCATAGAAGCTCATCGAGTCTGAACCAACAACCAGGGAGCCTGTGTGGGACCAACCTAAGCCCTCTCTATATATGTGACAGTTGTATAGCTTGGTCTATTTGTGGGGCAATGAGAGCAGGGGATGTCCCTAATGTATAACTGATTCTTAGGAACCTATTTCTCATACTGGATTGCCTTGTCCAGCCTTAATACTAAGGGAAGTGCTTAGTCTTACTGCAACTTGATATGACATGCCTTGTTGATAACCATGAGAGGCCTTCCCTTTTTTGAACAGAAACAGATGAGGAGTGGATTGAGAGGGGCAGAGGGGATGGGGAAAGGGAATGGGAGGATGGGAGGGGAGGAGGGAGGTAAAACTGTGGTCAGTTGGGATGTAAAATAAATAAATAAATTAAATATAAAAAAATACTAAACTGAAAGCTGTTATATACAAGCAAAGGACTTGGTAGAGACCTTAGCCCTGTGTTTGCTTCTTCAGTCTTTGTGAGATCATATGGGCTTTGCTCAATTGATAAGGAGGGCCTTATTCTTTTGGAGTCTGCCATCATCTCTTGATCTTATACTCTAGTGGTTCTCTGAGCTCTGTGGGAAGGGATTTGATGGAGCCATCCCATTTAGAGCTATGTGTTCCAAGGTCTGTCTGTCTGTCTGTCTCTGTTTGTCTGTCTCTCTTTCATTCTCCCTCTTTCTCTGCATAATGTCTGGCTGTGGTCTCTGCATTTGTATTTGTTCCCATCAGTTGCAAGATGTAGGTTCTTTGATGATGGCTGAATAAGGCACTGATCTCAGTATAGGAGAATATCATTAGGAGTCATTTTATTGCTACTTAAAATTTTTTTGTACCAGTAGTATTTGGTTTCACATAGTAGGTCTTTGTGTTACATAATCTCTGGTATTTGGTCTACCAAGCAGTGGCATGTATGGGTTCCATCTCATGGAGTGGGCCTTAAGTTATATGCATGCTACTTGGGGAAAGAAAAGGTAATGCAGTCTTATGAATCTTTGAATCCTGTGAGTTATAAAATGTCTGATCTGCCAAGATATGCTCACTGCTACAATAGTGGCAGGAATGTGATAAAAATAAGCAAAAAAATCACTTTCTGGTTGGATTTGAAGCCTGCTCCATAAGATAGAATCTGGTGGCTGATATCAAGGCCCCACACCCATTACTGCCTAAGTCATAGGCCTTAGGGAAGAACCTAGACCTATGATTTTGTTAAATGGACATAGTAATAATCTGGTACCTGTTTTTTATGCCCATACTTTAGTGTGTCCATCAACTCTCATCAGAGAAGCTTTCTTTGCTAGTAGATAGTGATTAATATAGAGATGTACAACCAGTCAATAAGCAGAGAACAAGAAACTGTACAGTGCTCAGCACTAAATCAGACCTTTGTGCCACACATCTCCCCATAAAGCGCAGAGATAATTGCAGATAAAAGATTATACATGCCAAAGGAAATATACATCTTCAAAGAAAGAGTATTTATAGATCATGACAACAAAATTGGACTCATAATCTATCAAGAGCCAGGATTGAGATCTCAAATTTGCACAAAGTCAAGACAGCCAAAATCCCAGCATAGATGGACAATAGCCTCACATACTCCTCCTCTATCTGAGGAGTTGTGGGAATGCATGGCTAATCAAGAATCTGTGTTCTTCAGGGATGTGGGCCCTGAGACACTATGCACATACAGGCAACACTAAGTTAAATTAATAGAGAGAAAGGGATGTCGATGGAAGGGAAATACAACATTAGGATGGGGGAGGAACTGAAGGGGAGAAATTGTAAAAGGTAAATGTGGTTGAAACATGTTATACGCATTTCTGAAAAGATGACAAATTTTTAAAAAGCAAAAAATAGACAAGAACATCCTAAAAAATTTAGCAAAACACATGCCTCAGTAGAGCCAGAAGTTTCAGGTGGACACTTCTCTTTTGAATGCCCAAAAAGTGCAAAGACAATATAACTATATGGAACAGTAATGGGAGGTCATGTTCTTGGTAATGGTGAATACATACTTTTGAGCCAGAAGTTCCCACATTGACAATTGAAATTACTATGAAGTCTTCTCTCTGCTAAGATTCATTCATTCCTAGTTTTATTTGGTTAACACTTATAATGTTATCTTCCACCATTGTATTCTAGGTTTAGAATACTAAGATAAAGAAACAGGAAGTTTCCACTGGTTGACATTGGGAGCTCAGATGGAAGAGAAGGCATATAAACCTATATTTGATGAAATTTCATCACTTTGCTGAGAATTTCTAAGGACTGGATATCACATCTCTCTTGGAGTAAACATGTGGTTCTTGTGAGCAATGCCACTTAGGAACATTTAGGTTTCTATGACAGGTACTCTAAAACAGACCACTGTCATAGATAAACAACGGTTTTAAAAATCATTTTTGTTGACTTATCAACTATATTTAGACAGGAATCAGTTGTGGTCTAGGATGTGAGCTGTCTTTTTTTGTTGTTGTTATTTTTATTTTTGGTTATTTTCATGACAGATTTTCTTTGTGTAGTTTTGGAGCCTGTCCTGGAACTCATTCTATAGACCAGGCTGGCCTGGAACTCACAGAGATCCACTTGCCTCTGCCTCCTGAGTGCTGGGATTAAAGACATGTGTCATCCACGCCTGGCTTAGGGTATGAGTTTTTCCTAGATTTTATTCCATGTACAAGTAGCATGAAGTCTTATTATAAAAATTAAATATTATGTACCCAATTAATCAAAAATAGAATTTGCAGGTAAATACTGTCCCATGAAAATAGAGATGTAAACTGAATAAGTTATATTTATTAACCTAGTTAATGTTTAAATACTAACCAACACATTATGGAATATCTAACTATAAATGAACATGGCATACATGAAGTTTTCTTGTACTTACTGTTGGCTAAATTAAATACTGCCTTCCTTGTCACTGAGGGACTCTATTAAGCTTCTAACCTTTCCCCTCTTGTTCTAATAAATGCTTTCACCTACTAATAGACTTAGCTTTCTAGGTTGAAACCTTATTATGAGTCTCTCAACACAACTTTGTCTGTTCCTGGTTATACCCCATTCATGTAATCAGCATAATCCTCACCTGTCTGCTATGGGTCCTAATTTTATTGTCAAAGATAATTAGTTGCTCATGGTTTCCTCCAGTACTACATTTTCCTTTGTGCTTTCTTTCTATGTGGAAACTCTCTTTGTTGGATATCAGTTGTCAGTTCCTGTCTGGCAAATGATCATTCTTGCATTGGGATTCCCAGGGCTGTGACAGTAATGGTACTTTCTCAGGTTAGATATCTGCTTTTCCATTTTTCCCTTTCCTCTTCTAGAGGT
This sequence comes from Peromyscus aztecus, assembly GCA_902168405.1. Taxonomy (NCBI): domain Eukaryota; kingdom Metazoa; phylum Chordata; class Mammalia; order Rodentia; family Cricetidae; genus Peromyscus; species Peromyscus aztecus. Next base: position 20,725 of record CABHPQ010155178.1, read on the forward strand.
TTTGATATTATGAAATTTCATATTTTGAAACTTGCATTTAAGTTTGTTTTATTGAGACAGGATCTTGCTCTGTAATTCAAACTGGCCTGAAAGTCACTATGTAACCTAAGCTGTCCTAAAACCTACATCAATCTACCATCCTTACACCTCTGAGGGTTGGGACTATTGGCATGAGCCAGCACTTCAGATATAATTTTGGCTCATTCTTTTTTTTTTTTTTTTCTTGCCTTTCTTTATTCCTTATATCTGTTGGAGCCCATCTAGGTTTCCTAGTGGCTTTATCCAGCAGGTCTGCATAAAGAGGATGATTGGACCATATGCCTGAGTACCAGGTGTTTGGAAGGGTCTGTACTTGGCTGTGTCTTGCAAGGGGGAGATCTTTGCTCCTCCCCCTGGCATTGTTATAAATACCCCTTTGGAATAAAGTTCTGAGCTGGTGGATAAGGATTCAGGCCCTCTGAGACTATCTTGTGTTTCTGTCTTTCCTCTTGTTGTCTAGTTATCTCTTTCTAGCTAGTATTTCTCACTTCTCCCTACTCAAGAGTACCCTGGGTTGTAAAAGTGGTGGCTGTCCCGCCACATACATCCACATTTTTTATCCCTCCTTCCTTCTCTCCTTTATTTTTTTTTATTCATTCCAGTGTTAAGGGTTAAACTTTGTGTCTAAGACATGTAAGGCAGCCATTCTACCATCGAGTTATATCCCCAGCCTGTGTTGTGTATTTCCTGCTGGGCTGTAAGATAGAAACTATCCTTTTACTTAATATCGCTACTGAACATCTCAACTGTAATAAGCTTTGTTGAGAGTGACTGAGTGGGTAAATGAGTGAGTAAGTTCCCACCCCCCAACAGGAAACTGGGAAAACATCTTTGGCCAAAAACTAATCCCTTCAGAGAAATCAGAAGTTTTTAAGTTAACAGACTTAAAACAAAGGTGAGTTGGCTTTGTGAATTTTTACTGCTTTGCTATTTTAAATGTTACTTTATCCTTAAAATATTTGGAAATTGCTTTAACATGATTAGCATTTACCTCTTGTATTCGGTTTGAGAAAAGTTGAGACAACCGTCATTGAGACTAAAATCTGGGCAAGAGATAAGATTTGAAGTAAGGCAGAAATAATTGGATGAGCCATCAGCTGCCTTTCAGCGGGCAGCAAATTTTGCTTAAGGGGAAGCAGTGAGTAAAAGTAGATAAAATAAAACAATATGCATCACAAAGCACGTTATCTCTGAAAACTTAGGACAGAATACAAAATATATTAATAGGTAGAATATAATGCATTTTAATTAGCATCATTCCACAGTATATTACTGATCCAAATGGTGTTTGGAGTGATCGAAAGTACAGCTTCATCTTTTTAATTTAAGGCACTTCTAAATTAAAATGCTAAAACACTTCACAGTAGTAATGTTACAGTTCTTATTAATATTTGATCTTTTGCAGTGTTATGACTAAAGGCAGCTGTTTTTTTGAAAGGTAAAGGGTGGAGCTCCTTAGCACAGAACTTTAAAGGGCAATGTGTGATGAGGGATTGTTGTAAGCCTTGCTTTGCCTTGGAACTTTAGTTTATGCTTATTGTGTCAATGCAGTTATTAATTGCATTCCACATCATTCTCAGAAGTGCCCTGATTTGAACAATAATTCATAGTGTCACCTTAACAATGAGAGTAAAGAAAAATGGGTGTGATGAGATCATAATAAAGCTGTTGGCTCTGATGGAAACAAATTCAGACATTGTAACAGCTGACCCTTAATTCCTAAGGATTATTACCTATAATTCTGAGGGAAGCTTGGCCTGCATATCTCATTTATGCAGTAACAAAGAAAAAAAGCAAGTCTTTCATGACCTTTCCAAATAATGAGCTGATGATTCTATTACTGTAGCTACATTTCCATCCACAAAGATCTCTACTGCAAATTAAAGCACTTAGTGTCTGAAGTAGATTATTTATTAATGTAAATCATTGTCTAAACTCATCTCCTATTCTTAGAACATGATTGCATTCTGATGATAGTTTGATTGATAGCTCAGTGAAAAACAGTTTTGATCAGTAATGAACATGTAACCATACAGTATTATGCCTGACCTTGGTTTCCAGATAGTAGTGTCGCTGCTGCAGAAGAAAGGGTGGAGATTTATTACCTGGGCAACCATGAGCATGTTTCTGTGTCATCCTAGCTCTTATCAAAGTAGAAAATGAACTACTGTTTAAAATCGCTAGCCATCTACTTTATTAAATTTGTATTCCAAAACATAATGTAAAAGGACAAAGTGCTTCAATGAATTGTGTTTGGAGGTCTTTCACATGTAGATATTCAGCAATGGTTTCCACAAAATGAAATTCAGGACATAAAATTACTTATGAGTGACCTGGCTACTTCCATATTTACTACTATATAAATAGTTCACTAAACTTAGTATAAAAATATAAAAACTAGTTCTTTTTATCACATCTTTGTTTTCCAAATGAAAGTTTGAAATGTGGGTCAAAGAATGATGACATGCTGGGCACTTCAGAAGAAAGATGCTTAAATTTCAAAGATTTGTGAGGTCCTTGGGGCAAATTCTTGAGTATCTTGTTTGCAAAAATAACTCTTGGCATGATCACAATGTACAAATGAAAGGTGAGGTGAAGGATATCTTATTACACTGAATAAATGTTGCATAAAAATACATAGAAGCACACACCATCACTTGGTGGACTCATGTACACATGTGAGTGCACTTTGATTATTATTTTGACCTTGCTAGCAATGTGTAAATTTTGAGTAAATCTGATGGAAATATATTTATTTTAATATAAATTACCATGTTTTTTTATCATAGACTATATCATAAATTGAATAATATAAGAATATTCCATCAAACAGATTTTTTTCAAGTTGAACTTTAAGAATTAGTACTCCGATGATTTCCAGGAATAGTGTACCCTCTGACCATAGAATAATTCAATATCTATTTATCTAAAATACATTCATTCAGTACACAAACTTAAATTTCAGATAAAATACTATAAATTTTCTGAAAATCTGTATGTTTGTGTTATCTCCATTAATAGTTCCTAACCAAATTATATGAGATTGTAACCTTATAAAGACATTATTTATTTTGACTCAGCTTTGGAATGTTTAGTTAGTCTATACTTACTTGGCTTCATGAACTTGACCCAAACATCACGGTGCTTTCGGAGCAGCTTAGGACAAACTTTCAGAGCACAACAGATCTCAAAGCAGGAGTTAGTTGAACAATGCATGTCGAGGACCCATACCCCAATGTTCTATCTACTTCTTCTTCCTCTGCCTAGGCCTGATGTCTACAAGTTTCCAGAACCATCCAATAGGATTCAAGCATTCAAATCACACCTGCAGGGACAATCCATATTCGAATGATACAACGCTGGAAACACCCAAAATCATGTTGACTTCATTAAGAAGACCTTTTTTCACTGCCTTTTTAAAGTATGGGACTCAGAATAAAGAGCCCATTCTTCTTAGACCTATGCTTTCCTGAGCATTCATACAGAATGTTGTGCTCAGTTTTCAATTTGTCACAATATTTACTTTTCCATGGTGATTTCCAGAGAAGCAGCAACTGACTTCAAACCTGAGTTTTCTTCCATTCAATGGCAGTCATTGATGAATATTGACTACCATTGTAGGACTATAGGACTGTGACACACTGTCCATACTCTAAACTATTGCCATTTCTATTAATCACCTTTACCAATAGTTCTCAAATTCATACAGCTTGTAAGATCACTAGATTTGTACAGACAGGAACTTTGCCATATCATGAGGTGGTGGGTGGGGAGTTCTGCTCCCCACAAAAAACTTATTCCAGGAAAATTTGTGTGACCTCAAAAAAAATCAAAATATTGTAACCTCTCAAAATATAAATTTTACCATGTATGGTATAAAAGTTGAAAGCAGAAAGTTTTCTCTACATTCTATGTACACCTCTAAAACTAAATCATACTTTGATAATAAAAGAAAAGAAAAATTACAAAGAAAAACTAGTTATATACAATAGTGTATATAGTAAAGTAACTGTACAGTTCTCCCTCTTACACTAGAATTATACACATATATATGCATAACAATTGAACAGTTAAATATTAACTTCTAAAAGTTTTTCATACGTCCTACCATATTCATGGGTGGTCCTGTAATATAGTCATGCAGAATTCCATTAAAATCACATAATTACCTATTGTAAGGAAATGAATATCACAAGATTTGGATGAGAGGAAATGCAATCTAAATTTCATTCAGCAATCCTACTAATGCTGACATAAAATGGCCACAGAGAATATCTTGGACGTGCTAATGGAAATTCTGCATTGGGCACTTCCAAAATATATGTACATAAATACTTGAGTTTTAATAATTATATCTTCAGGATATTTGGCACTGTTTGAATATGACATACTCTAGCTTGCTTTCTGCAATCCAAATCACTTTGGGGAGGAAAGGGATTATTATGTTATCTTATATAGAAGAAAATGGAGGCTTCTAGTTATGTAAATCAAATGGCATTTCAATAAAATGAACATATTCTAGAGATCTTCCTCACTGTCTTGGGTTCACATTTAATGTTATTTTGCTAAACTACATTGCTATATTCATGTTGTTATAATATAAATCTATAAACTACATTACATTTCTTTATGATAATTTTATGCTAAGCTTGCAGAATATTTTACTGGTGAAATGATTTCTAAGTAAATAATTCAACAATGATAACTTGTTAAGGGTGATAACGTAATTACAGCTTCAATAAAAATGAAATGAGTTAAAAGCCTTATCTTCCAGGAAATAGGTTCCTGAGTCTAGGTAATCCAGTATCAATGTGGCTGGAGTACATGGCTCCTAGACTGTCCCTCCTTGCTGTGTCTTCATGTGTAAGGAAGATGAATGAGATCTCATGTGTCTCTTCTTAACTGAAACGTGATAATGGACATTATATTCATCAGGCACAGTGAGTTTTCCTTACATGCATGTAGCATATAGTGACCACATCGGATTACTGGACATATGTAATTTTCTGTTACAAATATAAAAAAAGTCCTCGTGTTCACTTCATTTGAAACATCTGATTTATGTTTGTCAACTATAGTTATTTTTTATATTATTATTAAGAGATGTTTCTATTCATTTTATATACCAACCACAGATTCCCTTGTCCTCCCTCCTCCCATCACCTTCCAGTCTCCCCTCCCCCCCAAGCCTTCCCCTCCCCAATCCCACCACCTTTTCCAAGGCAAGGTCTCCCATGGGGAATCAGCAGAGCCTGGTACATTCAGCTGAGGCAGGTCCAAGGCCCTCCTCCCTGCACCAAGGCTGCACCAAGTGTTTCACCATAGGTACTAGGCTCCAAAAACCTGGCTCATGTGCTAGGGATGGGTTCCAATCCCACTGCCTGGGGGCCCCCTATACAGTTTAAGCTAAACAACTGTCTTGCCTATCCAGAGGGCCTAGTCCAGTACCATAGGGTCTGCTCAGCTATTGGAAGTTCCCCAGGAATCCACAAGGATGACACCACCATAGACTACTGGCAATAGTTGAGAGGGTGTCTGAACTGGCTTACTCTGGTGATCAGATGGCTGAATACCCTAACTGTCATGATAGAGCCCTCATCCAGTGACTGATGGAAGCAGATGCAGAGATCCATGGGCCAGGTGCCAGGTTGGGCTCCAGGAGTCCAATAAATGAGAGAGAGAGGAAGGATTCTATGAGCAAGGGACAACAAGATCATGATGGGAAAAAGTACAGAGATGACTAGACAAACTAGTTATTTATTTCTAAAACCATTAGAACTATTCTTCCTATCCAATTGCATTCCATACTCATTATGGGCAACCCTTCTTTTGCCCCTGCCCACATTATCCTAAACTTTGCTAACCACCTTTTTTTCTCAATTTCTTTGAGATGAACCTTTACTTCTCCACTATATATAAAAACACCCTCTTTTTTTTAAGCTTTAGATCTTTAAAAATAATGGCACTTTAAACACTAATGATTTAACAATCTCTCAAATTCAACACCATCCAGGATTATCATCTTGTGAATTAGTCTCAAAGTATAAATTTCAAAAGAGTATAAGCTTGCTAACTATACCATGTCTATTTAAACTTTTAGCAGAGTAGATATAAACTTGTTATTACAACAATAATGGAAAAAATCATACAAAAGATGATTTCAGTATTTTAAGCAATATTTGGAAAGCATTGACTGTTGATTACAGGTTGCTAGTGAAGGGTTAAATAGAAATGACAGTGAACGAAGCAGTGGGCAATGCTGGATATGTGTGAAATGAGAGAAAACAGATGAGGGCTAGATTAAGAACAAAACAAAATTTCAACAACAAGTTTCCAAAAACCAGGAAGAACTTTTCCTCACACATAGGCAGAAAGAGCCTTTCAGATGACACATATTCTGTTACAGAGAGCTGGAAGGGAGGGGACTATATTTTTTTAAAGATTTATATAATTTACAATTATGTAAAATTGGTTGAGAAAGAGTCTAGATTTTTGTAGATATTTTTATTATTAATAGTCTGTCCCGAAATACTTAAATACAACCTGCTCAGTGTGTATAATGTCAGTTGTATGGATGTTTTCTGGGCTCAACATTTGATGTTGGATAACCAATTGATGTGGGCTTTCCTGGGAAGGACTTTGTCTTCTGCTTCCAGCATCCTAAATTGTCTGCAGGGCTTTGTGTAGGGTCAAGGACTCCAGGGCATCACTTGCTCCTCTACCTGTTATCCTTGCACAGTTCTTTATTAGGCACACATATATGTATGTAACAACAAATGAACCATAGATTGGAAATAGAGTAAGAAAGAGAATATGAAATGCTTTGGAAGAAGGAAATGGAAGGGAGTAGTGATGTAATTATACTAATCTCAAAAGATGAAAGCAATTATTAAAGATTTCGTTACTATATGCTCATTCAGAAATTACTTCTGCAAGGCCATTTGTATAAGGTGTATGTGACATTTTTTTTTCTGTTATTAACAGCAAATAAGGGCTTGACAGTCAATCTCAGTATAAACAAGGAAGATATGCTTAGAGGCTGAATTTAAGATATTAGAGTTGACTCCTTACACATCATGGAAAAGTCTGTGAAGTTTTTTCTTCATTTAAGTGTGTAGGCTGAGAAATATGTGAAAAATACAAATCAGATATTGTACTTTGAGAAATATACTTTTAGTTGGATTATATGCTAGGTATTTAATTAATAAAAACAATTAATTCAAAGTGGAACCCATGAATAGTTATTATGTTTTTTTCAAGAAGAGGAGATTAAAAAAAGTTTTATGTACTAGTTTTAAAGATTAAAAACTAATATTAATAAAGGTCAACCAGATCATAGAAGAATAGTAACTATTTCATTGACATTTATTCTTCTTTATATAAATGATATGCTTGTCTGGTGATGTAACAAGCTAACAACTTAGGAAGACAGACAAGTTTTCCTGTAGAGGATGAAAATAACTGACCATACATGCAAGATGTGTGGTCTGTACATTCTATGACAATAACCCTTTCACCCGAAAGGCCTAATATTTGTTCAGTGTTTTTCTATGCCCATCTTGAAATATGCAATAATTTGAACGTGGAGTTTCCACTTTGCAATGAACATCACAAATTACACAGCTACTCCTGACACATTGAAGTTTTGTTACTTAATGACTTGTGTGGACATTTGTTTACCTGACTTGTCTTTTGCTTATCTATTATGGTTTCCAATTTTGTGTTTTTATGATGTGTGTGTGTGTGAGTGCGCACATGCGCGAGAGCGCGCGCGAATGTATGCGCACGTGTTCCTGTGTGTCTACTTGGGCATGTGTTCCTCTTGCTATGTCTTTGATTTGCTTGTTTGTTGCTGTTTTCTTTTTTCTCTGTTTATCTGTTTGCTTTGTTTGATTCTACTCCATTAGGTCTTTTAATTGGCATATTTGATTTCTATAGAAAGAGAGAAAGAAGGCATGGAGTTCGATGGGGTTGGAGGTAAGGAGTATCTGGAAGAGATGAGATGAAAGAAGAAATGATGATTAGAATATACCTTATTATTTTCAATAAAAGGGAAATAAAAATTAATATTTTGGGAGGCAGGTAAGACACCAAGTAACAAATAACTATGCTTTTAGTATTGATATATGTTTGTCTTCTAAATTATTTCAATAAAATTAAGATTATTAATGAAAAAAAGATGAACTCAGTATGTTCATACATATGAATGTGAAAAGTTATGGATGAGTGAACACATGCTTATTTTTTAATAAATAACGAAATTTAAAAACACGTGCATTTTATACATTGAAAGAATATCAGTGTCACTGAAAGAAATGACAACCCAAGTTTTAATAAATGAAGCAATAAGTGTACAGTAGAAATAGTTTAAAATAATGTCCTCACATTTGAAATTATATATACATACATAAAGTTTAATTATGCAGAATATGCATATATAGTAGCATATTATATATGTTTGTCAATGAAAAATTATAATGTTCAAAGCGTGGCATATTGAAGATGTGTATTTCCCAAATACTAATTTTAGCTAATAAAACATGTTACTTTTATTGAATAATACATTTTTCATTTCTAAATGAAGCTGTGTGTTGAGTCAGTTGTGATCTTGACAAAATGCAGTAACTGAGATTTGTATATTTATGATCTGTCTATTTATGATAGACATGTAGATTTATGAACTGTCATCGAGATTTATATATTTATGATCCTTCTCATTCACATGAGAATTTTTCCCTCCTTTAGAAGAAAACTATTTTGAATTTTAGAAAACACAGAATCATGAATAGCTTTAGATATATGAAACATAATTTATCATTTGAGATGTAAATCAGATTTCAATGTGTTTATTTGATAAGAAAATATATATTACCAAAGCTTTTCTTTCAAAATGCTTATGTGAAATAATATTATTTAAAAACCCTTGGCTCAGTTTTTAATACTTCATGGACTATGTCAAGTAAAAGAACCACCTGCTGTTTCTGTCAGGATATTTTATTAAAAACAAAGGACTAAACTGGATAAAACAAATGGATATGAAGGCAAGCAAAATTGGTGCAACTTGCAAGTAAAACAACCTCTTCTAAAAAAATCTTAAATCTAATCAGTGCTCTATTAGGCAATGTTGCCATGCACAGTGAGAAAATACTAATCATATGAAAAGCTTGTTGATATATATATATATATATATGTAATCTATCATCTATCTATCTATCTATCTATCTATCTATCTATCTATCTATCTATCTATCATCTATAGACAAACACAAGAAAAAACTGTGTCTTCAAATGCATATACCATCACAAAGGTAGTACAACAACTGGAGTGTGAAAAGCATTGTGGGAAAAGTGTGCACAGTTTGGACAGAGAAGATGACTCTAAGGGGAAATGCTTATCCTTGTCATACTGTCACACTTGACTGTATCTCTGATTTAGAAACACAATACTGTGCAAAATATTTGGGACTTTAAAGAAAAAAGATAAATTGCACAAAAGTAACCACAGCTATTATTGAGTTAAGCCTCAATATCTGTTGCTGAGTATAGCTAGGAAGTTACTACCAAACTGTAGATTGATTTATGTTATTGTCCTTGAGAAGTCCCACCAAAGACGACCAGACATGTATGCAATCAACAAGAGTGTTTAATGCCAAGGTTAGAAACTGAGACATGATCTCTGACAAAAGACTGAGCAACCTGTTATGGCGTCTGCTCAACTCTCAATTTACTTGGTAGTCCACTTTGGGGGATGATGCTCAAAGTTCCGATGGATTCTTTAAGTGACATAGTAGTAACTTAATATTAAGTCAAAATTGTAAGAAAGGTAATCATGGTGTCAAGATCATTTTAATTGGTTAATTGAGTGTAAGTTCCCAACAATTGTTTTATGGAATGAAATAAAGTAGCCAGGATTTTGAATTCATAATAATTGTCTATACATAAATATTAAAGTTGACACTTTATGAAATAATAAAATGAGTTTGGATATTCAAATAAAAACCTTTACCAATTCTCAGGTTTACCTTTTGTGTCCTTGTTTTTATAGTCTGGAATCATTTTTATATATGACTAAAAATTATCATGGCCCTTAGGCAATATGCTTAAAATAGTTACTTAACAAAATGCCCCTAGTTAATCTGCATTATTTGACCTCAGGAATGGGATAAATGATATAATTTTATTTTGTTTTACAACTATGTTTTTAAAAGGATGCTTTAAATTTCTCAAACAGCTTCTGCCAATGCTCTATGTCTAAAATTACAAGAGATAAGGAGGCAAGAATAAGAACCACATGGATTCTTACTTTCCTTTCCTTAGGGAAAACAAATCTGTGGTGACATGGTCAAAAGACACCTGACTTTTATTCCCACAGACTTCATGCTGCACAATTAAAAAACTAAAAGCTGTATCTTTCACATTCTTATCTAACTATAATTATGAATAATGATTAGGTGAAACCATTCAGGTACATTTCCAAGTAAACAAACAAACAAACAAACAAAAAAGTAAGCAAACAAACAAATCCAAAACAATGGATTCTTGATACTTTGGCTTGGATTACTCTTGATGGGCAAGGGAATCCCTACCTTCCTTTCCTGGCTTACTAAGTTGGTTATTATTCTCAGTCATTGATGCTGAGAAGGTAGCTTCTTAGCCACAGATTTCTGGTCTTAGTTCTTAATCACAATGGTTTGTGCTTTTTCAACACTGTCCTGGCATCAGAAGTGGGAGGAGGAAACTTTGTAAGGGTTACAAAATCCATTGCAGCACATGGCGTTGCTCCTCCTTCAAGCTACCTGACTATGCTATTTGGTAAATTTCCAAGAATTCATTTTCTTGTCTCTTGCTAGTATAGCTCCAGACATCCCTTACAACAGATTTCAATATTCATGTCAACATTCTTCTCTAGAACTTTTCTCTTGAACTCCATTTCAATGAATTTGTTTTCTGTTCCATCTAATTCGTTCTTTTCCATGGTCATAGTAAGAGTATGTTAGTAACAATAAAGATATTACCTTTCAGAATTTAACTCTGTAATTTCATCTGAGGATCATTTTCTATCCTCTAAGCATATTTCCAGGAGTCTTTCTCCTTGTCCATTTTCTTAGTTCCTTTGCTTTTCTACACATTATTATGACCACATTTTTGGTTTGCTTCTCTTTTTTTGGTTTTTCAAGACAGGGTTTCTCTGTGTAGTTTTGTGCCTTTCCTGGAGCTCACTTGGTAGCCCAGGCTGGCCTCAAACTCACAGAGATCTGCCTGGCTCTGCCTCCCGAGTGCTGGGATTAAAGGTGTGCGCCACCAACACCTGGCTGGTTTGCTTCTTAAACCTCACTTTCCACGTCTTATTGCACTGGTGTTAATTTTATTATTGTTTTAGATTTTTGTCCAGAAAAGATTTAAATTAATGCCCAACCAAATACTTCCATGAGACTCTTGACAATTATACACTTATAGAGCTTTTCCCTTTGATTTTCATTAAATCTATTTTCTACCCAGTCTTTCTCTCTTCAGATTTTTTTTTTAAAAAAAAATATGCCACTTACTTTTTGCACTCTCCTAGTGTCAGAGATGGGCCTTTATTACCTGGTGCATGTTAGGCATCCTTTCTATCGCTGAGCAAGTCCCTTGCCTCTTCCTTCAGGTTTTTTTGTTTTCTTTATTTCTCAACTTAAGACAATAATTTTACTGTTAGAAGTAATTGGTAGTACTGCCAAGGCTCAGAGACAGGAAAGAAATCTGTTTCTGTTGTGAGAAATGGATTTAACCACAAGCTAGCAAACTATGGCCTGCAAAACAAATCTTGCGAGATGTCTGTTTTCATAAATAAAGTTTTATTGAGAGACAGCTTGCTAGTTCTTTCACATGCTGTCTTTGGTTTGCATGCCTAGCACCTTATTTGAATATTTACTAAAAATGTTGGCCAAATTCTGGTTCAGAATGCAGATTAAATTATTTTAGTTTTCATTGGCATTTCTTAGAACTCTCAATCCTGATTAAAAAATATTAATGGTAATAAATATTGATCAGAATCCATACTCCATTTAGATGTATTATTGTTTTCAATTACTTACAAACAATATTTCTATCTCATCCCTCCATTTTGCTGCCTTGGAGCACATTAACTTGTTTTTCTGCATTCATTATATTGAAATTACTCTCCCTTCCCTTCCTTCCTTCCTTGCTCGCTCCCTCGCTCCCTCTCTCTCTCCCTTCCCTTTCTTCCTTCTGTCTTTCTTTCCTTTTGTCTGTTGTTCTGTCTTGTCTGTCTTTCTTTCTCTGAAAATACTGGTAAGCATGGATGTGTATTCTTAAGAGGAAGCCAGAGATGAATGTCAAATGTTATTCCTTATTCATTTCTCCACCTTATGTTTTCTTAGTTAAAATATTATTTCATATTATATATTTATGTCATGTTTTTTTTTCACTTCACCCAGCTCCTCTCAGATCTTCCATTATTTTTTAAACAGCATTTCTTACTGACCTCAAGTTGATGACTGATTTGAGTAGGCTGATGAGGGTGTGAGCTCCTGGTATCCTGCTGCCACTGCTGGGACAACACACTCATACTAATGTCTATGCCTTTATGCAGGTACTGGAATTGATGTCTAATCCTTATCCACATGCGGCAAATGTTTTATCAGTTAAAACACTTTCCTGTCCCCTTCCTTCCACTTGAGAGGTACGAATTTAAGCTGCTTATTCCCAAGGCCAACTGCTTAACCTAACTATGGAATCATGTTTCCTGTTCTACTTAAGGAATGCATTCTAAGAATGTCACTTCTCTTTTGTGTACCATCATAATTTTGTGAGGCCCTGAAACAAAGTAGGAAAGAAAAATACCAATTAATAATTTCAAGGAGCATTGGCCCGAGAAACAGGGAAGGCAAAGCAAGTGTGGAATGGGAAAACAGAGTGATTGCTTATTTTGAGTCATGATAAAAAAGACACAAGTCAGACATCCAAATGAAGATGCTCAGTAGAGATGATGGTATGTGAGTTTTCAGTTCTGGTCTCCTAAGGTATGAGTATATGGATGTGGATTGTTAACAACTAATGTACAGTTTGTAGTTGTATTACATACATAATACAGAGCATAGGAAAATTCTGTCATTTACAAAGTACAGTTTCAGTAGAGGAAAATTTAAAGAAAGATACCAATGAAACTGAAGAAATGCTGAGATATTTCCTAGAAATAAATAATACCAACAATAATAGTTATTACTGTTATTATTTTAAAATGGACAACTGATTTATTTTACCAAATGCTGTTGAGGAGTCATACAAGACACTGGCATGTTACAATTAGGTTCAGCAATGTGATACTCAATAGTGATTGAAGGAAGTGGTTTAACTTCAGGCAGCAAATGTTAATGGAGTAGCAGAAAGGGGTGTCACCATGAAAACAAACACTGCACATTTCTCTAAGGTGATGGCTAACAGAACACTGGAAAATGGCACAGCAATTCATTCCCATGACTGAGATGGCAAATGGTCCTGGGGGAAAGAAGCATACTGAAGGTCGTTCTCAGAATTATTCTTAACAAAGCTGTCCCAGCTTACAGAACATAATCAAAGCACATTCGCTACAAGTGAGCAGAATGGCTTATGAAACTGATGTTCTCCATCGCACACAGCACACAAAATACAGGTTATCATCTGTAATAATCTACAGCATCAAAGCTTTCCAGTTGCTTAGATGAAAAAAGTGATGAGAAAGATTTCCTAACAACGATAAATTGGATTTTCCAGCCATACAGCAGGTACAAATGTCAGGATATTTGAAGCCTAACTTGTGAAAACTTAAGATAACTATACTTCTTACACACAAGTTTGTATTTCCAAATGTATACTTGGTGCAATAAAATGCCAAGAAATGGGGCTTTGCATCCTTACTAAGTAAAGGTTGTAAAAAATATATTCCTGAGCACACTTATATTGGAATGTCAAGGGAACCTATATATTTTTGTTCAGCTTGGGAAGTAAAGCTTTATTGTAGAAAACCTCGAGTGGTTTCTATGGTAAAGAAAAAGAATTAAAAAAAGTTAAACAAAAGTTACTGATTAATATGAAAGAAAGGGAGAGACTGATAATTTGTGAAAGTTTAGACTTTGACTGAGTACAAGAATAAACAAATGAATATCAAGATGTGAAGCCATTGACCTTATACCATTAATCATCTCTGCCTATCAGATGAATCATTTTTTTAATGGTGAATTTCTACAAGTTCATATGAGTTGGCTTTCAGAATAATAATGGTTCATTCCAGAGGTGGGATGATTCATAAATAATGTATCTTTAGGACAGTAACACTTTTATTGCATAAAATAATAGTTTTCTTTATCAAGAATTAGAGATTGGTAATCTTATTAATAATTAGCATTTCAGTAACTATAAGGAATAAATACTGAAGTATTTTAAATGGGTTCATAATGTGTATTTATATATATTTTGAATTTTCTTGCCTATATTTGTATTAACTAAGTTGCTTAAAAATTGATCATTTTTCCCTTACTTACGTATTTTTGTCTTTAGTCCTCAATTTCCATCATCCATTTATCTATGAATTTTATATAGTTTTTCAACACAAATTTTCCAAGGCATAAGTAAAAGCAGTGTTTTATGAGAACAGTCATGTTAATAACTATGTACCCATGACTTAACAATATATAATAACAATAACAGAAAATCCTCATTTTCTCAGGATTCTTGCTATGAATCTTATATATTTACTAGCTTATTCTGTCTTTATACCAACACTGTGTTATAGTCAGTATTCATCAAATTGTAAATCTGAAATAAACATAATCTAATTTATTATGTCTTTCATAAAATTTCTATAGTTAACTGAGATACATGAAGAATTAGAATAGTGTGTGGGTGTGGTAGCACATATCTGAAATCTCAATTAAACTATTCATGAGGCTGAAATAGGATCACATGTTTGAGTCAGCATGGATAACTATATAAATTAAAAAAGGAATGAAAAGGTAGTTCATTTAAAGAACTTGCCTAGCATACACTGAGAAAGAGAGAGAGATATAAACAGAATGAGAGAGGGAGAGGGAGGGAGAGACAGGGGGAGAGAAAGAGAGAGAGAGAGAGAGAGAGAGAGAGAGAGAGAGAGAGAGAGAGAGAGAGGGAGAGAGAGAGAGAGAGAGAGAGAGAGAGAGAGAGAGAGAGAGAGAGAGAGAGAGAGAGAGAGGAAGAGAGAGAGAGAAATATAACTTGGCTATACAATTTGTGTACATAATCATCTCTGCTGCCCCTTGACAATAAGAATCATTTTCATGAATTTGTTACATAAAACCACTCAATTTTCTGTCCTCTGTACTAGCATTTTACAAATAAAGAAGAATTAACCATGGAATTTGTTCAACATCTTTGTTAATAGCAAGCAAGACAATAAAAGAAAACATATTAGCATCATAGAATAATAAAGAAGGGTGATGTTCCTTTGAAGGAAGATTGTCTACTATTTACCATTGTAAGGGAAATAATTAAATATTCAATAGACTGTGTGCTATTATAGTAAAGATTTAATGTTTTCTTACAGTCTAAATGCAAGCTGTGGCTAGCAGCACTGTGAACACTTCAAAGAATACAGTCTTTAGACTGGGGAATGTCAATGTGGTTTTTATAATTCAGTAGGGAAAACACATGAGCAATAATACTGTGGTCAAATATAACGTCATCAGGCCATAACAGTGGTGGACAAAGAGCAATGTAACTTTCAAGGTTCTCAAAATCTTTTCCTGGAAAATTTTATTCTCTTGCATAGGTCTATGCCCAAAGTCATTCCACAAAAAGGAAATAGAAAGAATTTGCTTTTTCTAGTCAGATAATATTTTAATACACTATGGTCCATGATTTATGAAACATTCAAAACAATCCTGCAAGGATGTATTTCAGTGAGAGCTGAAAGGCTTGATAATAAGAAAATGCAGTGACAAATTCATTGTATCAAAGTAAGTCAGTTATTGAATTAGATACTATAGAATGTCTAAGGCTCTGTCCCATTTTTGAGAACTACTTGTTAGACCCAGGGACAGACCCTTAGACATTGTATGTTGTGGTCAGATGCAGTACTGAAAGTTAATGGTCAGCCGGCGGTGGTGGCGCACGACTTTAGTCCCAGCACTTGGGAGGCAGAGGCAGGCAGATCTCTGTGAGTTCGAGGCCAGCCTGGGCTACAGAGTGAGTTCCAGGAAAGGCACAAAGCTACACAGAGAAACCCTGTCTTGAAAAACCAAAAAAAAAAAAAAAGTTAATGGTCGTTATCACATTCTATCCACATGCTTTTAAAGAAGGAAATGACCCAGGACCCAGATTCTGTCCCGTTTTGGGTAGTTTGAATATACTTAGCCCTCATAATCTCATAGCAAGTGGCACTGTTAGGAGGTATGGCCTGTTGGACTAGGTGTGGTCTCATTGGAGGAAGTGTGTCACTGTTGGGGGCAGGCTCTCTAGTCTCTTGGCGCAAGGTTCCCTCAGTGTGATACTCAGTTGACTTCCAGTTGCCTGCAAGATGTAGGGCTCTCAGCTACTTCTCAATCACCATGTCTGCCTGACTGCCACTATGTCCTGTCATGATAATGGACTGAACTTCTGAACTGTAAGCTAGCCACCCCAATTAAATGTTTTCCTTTATAAGAGTTGCCGTGATCACGTTGTCTTTTAACAGCAATAGGAACCCTAAGACACCATTCATCTGTTCATTCACTCGCTATATACAGATAACCTCCTACATGTAAGGGATTGTTGCAGAATAACAACACACTTCATGGCTTTATACTTTCTAGTACTAGTTACTCAAATTAGGACAGAAAACTCTTTTAAATAAGTCAGTGTTCAATAGAAATTATAGGTTTTCTAGCTAGTTTAAAGTAGTTAAACTTTTGGATATATATATATCAGATATATGTCATTTTTATATTTATTGTGTGTGCTTGTATGTGTATTTGCATACATGTTTGCATGTGGAGGTCAAAAGTCAATCTTACTGCAGTGTTCCTCTGGGGTGATGTACTTTACTTTTTGAAACAGGACCACTCATTAGTATTTGAAGCTTGGTGTTTATACTATGCTATCTAGTCAAGGAATCACAAGTGTTTGCCTATCTCCACACCACCATTGTTGGGATGACAACTATGGGCCAATGTCTGGTTTTTAATTATTTATTCTAATTTATTCATTTTTTGAAATTAAAATTTAATTATATAATTTTCCTTTCCTCTCACCAATTCTTGAAATGTATATAAAATGTATATAGCCCCCTGTTTTCTCAAAATCCATGGCCTTTCTTTTAAAACACTGTGATGTGTGTGTATGTGTGTGTGTGTGTGTGTGTGTGTTGTTGTTGTTGTTCCTAAACATACAAATACAACCTACTTAGTGTATATAATGTCACTTGAATGTATGGTTTCAGAGATGTCCACTTAGAATTTATTTAGTGTGTGACCAGGTGCCTGAATGGAGCTCAGAGCTATTTTAGGGAGTTAGTTCTTCTTTCAATTGCGTGGGTCCTGGTTATTGAAGTCATGATATCAGACTTTCACCAAGAGCCTTTACCTACTGAGCTAACCAGTCTTGCCTGATTTTTATGTGGCTGCATGGCACTAAATTCAGCAACACTTTACTGACAGAGCTATCTCTATAGCCCTATGTTTATTTATTTAACAATAGCTTAAAACAAAGTATCTTGAAGTAGTTATAATAACATGCTTTTTAAATCATATGTTATAATGTTGTAACAGTAATAAATCCTGAAGAAAAAAAAACTTCCTTACTTTAATTTGTAGGTGTTAATGGCATAAATTTCCTTCATTAAAACATAACTAGAAAGTAGATAAACAGATGATAGAAGTTACATCATATGAAGTGAAAGCTGTGTCTTATTTCTATCATCAATCATGGTAAGATGAAGGAATACCAATTATAGTGACAGGTCTTCAAAAAAATGAAATATATTGTTGTTTATAGATGAGAGACTAAATCACATACATCAGATTTTGATTTTGAGAGCCTCAAATTTAGAATTAGAACAGTCTCATTTCAGCAGGCTAGGACCACAGTTAATAAAAAAAAATTATGCCAAGTTTCTTTGAGGACCCTTTTCAAGGAATTTGTTGAAAAAGTAAATAGTGAAAATTATAATTGATAAGCAAACTCAAAACTAGTTGTATTTTTTTCTTCGAAGTGTTCTTGGAGATTTTTGGGAGAATTAAAAAAAATAAAATAAAAGACAGACAAAACCAGAAAACACTTGTAAATCTGTAGGTAGTACTTCAACCCAAGGAAAACTGGAGAGTGGGTGTAATTCAATTAGTGACCATAATTGAGAAGCACTGTAACCTGAGTGCTCAATGCAAACTGATACCCAGCAGGTGTTCCCTGTTTCATTTAGGTGAGTAGATGTGTAGTCTGTCATAGACCATGCATGGAATTGTGTCCAAAAGGCAAAAACAGGTCTTTGATAGTTACAGAAAAGGGCTACAGAATGATCCACAAAAAATAGAAAACACCAATGAAAGAATAGAATAAATTGCTTTGCCTATGAAATAGAAAGGGAAAAAATGCTTAGCAGCAATGACTCAGAAGCAACGTTTTTAGTTGAGTAAAACAAATATTGGACAATACAGCTCAGAGACAGGTTACCAAAACTGAATCTTGCACAAGCACATAGACAGATATAGAGGACATATAACAAAACAAAACTATATACACATATATGTATGTAACAATACTTAATGTAAATAGGCCATGAATTTGAAGGAGAACATGGACTGTTAAGTAGGAAAGGAAAAGAAAGAAATTATGTAATCATACTATAATATTAAAAATGAATATATTAAAAAATCCATTTATGCACTAGCTTGGCACAAGAAAAGATTTTTAAATTCCTTTAAAAAACATATTGATAGGCGTTGTGTAAATTTGTTAAAAGTTAAACAGAGTACCTAATTTTTTAAAGTTTGGTTATGTCTATGAATTTATAAATCAAGAATTTTATAAATCCATACTTTTATAATATTAATTAAATAATTGTATTAAAAACCAACTGTATGTAATTCCTAGGTTTATAGTTACATTGAATTCAGTAGATTAAATATTTGCCTTTAAAAACTCATACTGTACAGCCCTATATAGGATGTCTCCATCAAATCCCTCCCCTCAGAGTTCAGGGAACCCGATGGAAGAGGAGATGGAAAGAGAGTAAGAGTCTGAGGGGATGGAGGACACTCAAACAAGACTCTCTAAATCAACATGAGAAAAATCCATATGAACTTTGAGACTGGAGTCGGAAGCACAGGGATTGCACAGTTTTCAGCAGGTCTTCTGAGCTTATATGACAACTTCCAGTTTAGTGTTTTTATGGGATTCTTGTGTGTGTCAACAAATGGGTATTTGACTGTTGTGACTTCTCTTGGGCTCTTTTTCCTTCTGTGGGTCTGTCCTGTCTGACTTTGATGTAATTGTTTTTGTTTTATCGTATTATATTTTGTTTTTCTGTATTTAAAAAAATGAGTGACTGTACACCTAGTCACTAGGGTAAAGGTGATCAATGGAACTGTCAGCCACTCCAGAGAAGACCTCATGTTCAGGAGTAGTTGATCAACAAATAATAGACTCCATAGGACTTTGTGTGTTTGGTGGGTTTTTTGTTCATATGTTTGTTTGTCTTTGTTTTTGAGTGATGTATTTTGTTTTCTAGGCTTTGTATGTTTTGTTGTTGTATTGGTTTTTTTTTTTTTTTTTTGGTTTGTTTTATGAAAAAGGACTTAAAGTTAGGTGGGTAAGGAGGGAAGGAGGATCTGAATAAACTTGGGGAAAGGGAAGAATATGATCAAAATATACTTAAATTTAAAAATTATTTTAAGTAGAAAGCATGTAAACAAATACATAAGCATAAAAAAATCAAAAAATCCCCCCATAATGTGAAGAATTATAAAATCCTCATATTGGCCTAGAATGATTATATGCAGGCTTTTCTTCCCATAAGTAGTCAATTCTACCTTTACTCAATCAGTAGCATCATTCTAGATAATCTTTTTTATTTTCTACTTTGTAAGTTTTTCAATTTTGTTAGTGCACATTCTTTATAGTTCATTTGTACTCTTGTTCATATGATCATAACAGAGTCCTTATTTTGCTTCTCCCAACACTATTCCCCATCCTTTCTATACTCTTTTGAAATAATTTTTCTTAAATGAATAGCCAATATTCTACTTGACTAATCTATTTTCGTCTATACTCATTTAAATCTAACCTTATCAGGCTTTTTTTTACACCTCTATGTACCTCAACAAGCTATCCTTCTTATGAACATAAGTGCCTTTCATCATGAAAATTTCAAAAAAAAAGATTCTTTGTTCTCTAATTGTCCTGTCATTCTGTCTAACTCTGTTGACTACACACATTTTAAATTGTAAATTATATTCCCCCTCACTCTCCCTCACTCTCTGTCATTACTGGTCTTTCCTTTGAAGACTCTTCAATAGGTCTAATATCAGAATGTCTACTATCAGTCTATGACTCTATTTTTATTTCTTGTTTAGGCCAACCTGCTGAGCATATTCAATTAATCTTATGCTGTAAATACAATTCATACACTGAATTACAAATCACATTTCTACCTCTATCCCAAATGTTTTTTAAAATCCCAATCTCACATATAACCACTAAAACCAAACCAAACCAACCAAACAAACAAAAACAGAAGTAAGAATGTGTGCCTTAAAGAAAACTTGAAGGTGAATTGAGACAATTGTGGAAGAGAAAAACAAACAAACAAACAAACAAACAAAAAAACCAATATGAGGATTCTACAAAATGGATGAAGGATAAGTAGATGTCACTCAAATGTTTTTAGATTTTAAAGTGTTTTTATATGCATTTCTCATTATAATGTAAGCAAAAGAAATCTGAAGATTTGTTTCTGGATCCTAACGGCTTCCTTGGGAGAGGGAGTGAGAAGGCGTGGTGTCAGTGACAAAGACACTGGGAGTCAGTTGAAGGCAAACAGCAGACTTGTTTATTCAATAAAGATGAGGGCCTTGTAGTCAGAGTCCCTGGTTGCTGTCAGTGTTCCTGATCATGCCCAGCCAATGAGGGATGACCACACAATGCCACCAGATTAGGACACAGCTTGGGTGCTAGGAGGAGGGAGCTGTTAGAGTCCAGTAACAAAGATTAGTAACTTTGAGAGACAACAGTGAGGGTCTGATTATGTAACTCAGTAGGATAGTGAATTACTTAGCCTGTAAAGTGGTCAGTGTACAATCTCCAATATATACACATACATATGTATATGTGTGTGTGTATATATTATATATACATACATTCTATTTCTTAGTACATATATATGTATATATATATATACTCTATTTCTCAGAAAATATATATTCTAGAGAAAGAAAGAAGACATTTTTATTAATGATATTTTACTCTATAATTCCAAAAATAATTATGTTGCCTCCAAATGCATTTTAAAAATAGAAGCCTAGATGCTTGTGAGCAAGTTCCATCAGGAAACTGTCTTCCTTGCTTCATGGGAACCTGAAGTTGATTCATCCTCACAGCCTTCATGAGAACTCTGGATGAGACAGTACTTATTTACAATCACTGTGGTGATATATTGTGTCCCCCAATATATTGTGCATCCTAATAAACTTATCTGGGGTCAGAGGACAGAACAACCACTAGATAGATATAGAGGCTAGAAAATGGTGGCACACATGCCTTTAATCCTATCACTTGGGAGGCAGAGATCCATCCATATCTCTGTGAGTTCAAAGCCACACTGGAAACAACCAGGCAAGGTGACTCACGCCTTTAATCCCAGGAAGTGATGGCAGAAAACAGAAAAGTATATAAGGTGTGAAAACCAGTAACTAGAGCTGGTTAAGCTT
The DNA here is from genome assembly GCA_902168405.1 of Peromyscus aztecus. NCBI lineage: Eukaryota > Metazoa > Chordata > Mammalia > Rodentia > Cricetidae > Peromyscus > Peromyscus aztecus. Next base: position 42,675 of record CABHPQ010155178.1, read on the forward strand.
TCAGGCTTTCAAGAAGCAGTTCAGCTGAGATCCATTTGGAGGAGGACTCTGAGACTTCCAGTCTGAGGAAGCAGGATCAGCTGAGGAACTGGCGAGGTGACGTAGCTGTGGCTTGTTCTGCTTCTCTGATCTTCCAGTGTTGACCCCAGTACCTGGCTCTAGGTTTGTTTTTTATTAATAAGACCTTTTAAGATTCATGCTATAAATCACAGCATTGGGGCTACAGAAACAGAAAGCTCACTGAGGTTCACTGACCAAACAGCCTAATCTACTCTGGTAAGCACCAGGTTGATGAGACAACTTGTCTCAAAAAGATGCACATGTATACACACATCACTATACTCATACACCTACAAGGGCACACACACACATATACACACAACTCTTCTTTTTAGAATTGATCAAATACATGGAAGCCAGTCTACACACTGCTCTAAGCTACTCTATATTGTCTTCAGGCTCTGTCCTGTCCAGAGTGACTTCATTTTAAGGCTGTAGTCTCTTACATTCTATGTGAAAATGCCAAGGCAGAAGGAGTAAACATCTTATTTGTGAAAGTAAATAGCCACCATCTGTCCAGTAGAGACCAGGAAGTACAGACTGATAACTAATTTATGCAAATAACATATTATTACACATGAACTTATCAAATTAAATTATGAACAAATGGACACATGAATGTGTCAAAACCATATTAGAAAAACCAGGCCTGTGAATTTATCAAATGAGCCAAACCAATAAGTAAGGCGATGGCTTCTTTGGGCTTATGTGAAATGAGCGACACATTATGTTACCAAGACTCATCCTCAGAAAACTAAGTTCATTTAGCCAGGGATATTAGAGGTAATCACTTCCAGATTTGTAACTGCTCTGTATTTTCTTCCAATTTCCACAGAATTGGTTTCAAGTATCAAATTCCTCCCTATAACCAAAGAGCTTCAGGGTGGTAGTGTCTATTCTGACAGAAAGCACATGTGTGGCCATTCAGAAGCCAGTCCTGAGCCCTACAGCTCTCTGTGAGCCTAGTGTGTTCAGTGACTTTATTCTTTAGTGCCTTAAAGAAGCACTTGCAATGACCCTCTTTGCTCTGTATCATCCCTGTGTTCTTGTCTTCAGTTAGGCTTCTTTAACCTCTAAAGCCTTCTTAACCCATTCATTATCATTGTGTAGCTTGAATGAAGTTTCATGCATGAGCTAATGAATGATTAGTGTTAGTATTACTGCATAAACCTTACATGGTAATGGACTCTTATAATCCAGTACTCTGGATATGAATGCAAGAGGATTAGTTCAAAGTCTTTCTTGGCTGCATAACAATTTCAAGGTCAATACAGGTTTAGGAGATCCTGTCTCAAATATGACCAATGTGCTCCTTCTTTATATTGCCGGAAAAGATGAACGTAATTATGTGACTGGGTTAAGTTGGATGCTTAGTCAATAGTGCTAAGTTAAATTAATTAACATTATAAAGAAAAGGCATAAAAGTAAACAGGAAAAATAGGTGGTTGCAAACTACACAAGTACTTCCAAATGCCAGTTTTCTCCTTGAATGCCTAACATACACTAAATTATTTTATAAGTGACATTTCAGTGGGGGAAATCAATACTAGAAGTGATCTGTATAGCGTGAGTATGAGGCTATCAAATTTCTGCTAGATATTGAAAGAAATGTTTGTGCAAGCTTCATACATAATTAGCTTTATGAAGTACTAGTGCAGAATTGGTCTTCTGCATGTATAAGGACACCTATGGTGAATTTTATTTGTGCTGAAATGTGATTTTATTTGTATGTTAATAAATAAAGTTGCCTGGGGATCAGAGCTAATAGCAAGCCATTTAGCAGAAGTCTGGCAGCAGTAGCACATGCCCTTAATCTGATCACATGGCAGGCAGCATCTCTGTGTGTTCAAGGACACAGTCAGTATGGTGACACACACCTTTAATCCCAGTACCAACCATAGAGACCTGGAGGTCTGTATAGACAGGCAGTGATGAGAAAATCTGTGGTTGGGTTTAGAGCCAATGAGAAGGCAGAACAGAAAGGCAATAAAAAGACAGGACACAGAAAGAAGGTCTCTCTCTCAAGGGGAAGAACAGCAGTGAGTGGTAAGATAAGGTGGTCTTAGCTCTTGGCTGCTGCTCTGATCTCTGGACTTTTAACTCTTTATTTGACTCTGTGTTTCTTATTCAATAAGACCGTTTAGAATTACATATACAAACACCAGCCTTGACAGTTACATTTTCTACTCCAACATTCTTTGTCCTTTCAAATCACCCAGTTTTTAAGTGACTGAATTCATTACTTTTTTGAGATTTTCATGAAGCAAAGGAGTAAATACTCTATAAATTAACAAAAAAAGTATTGAAATATCAAAAGAACTCAGAGAAGATCTATGTGACAGGAGAAAGGTAGAATGAGAGAGAGAGAGAGAGAGAGAGAGAGAGAGAGAGAGAGAGAGAGAGA
>CABHPQ010155179.1:0-27199 GCA_902168405.1 Peromyscus aztecus
TGAGAATGTTTTCTTCATCTTCCGTTCAAGCCATAAGCAACCACCCCACCTCCACTGTGCCCGAGCACTACACAGCTAATGCTGAGAACTTCAGGAACAGTTCTCTTTACCTGGAGCAGTGGACCTCACTGGAGGGGTCTTCCTTTTGGCCAAGAAGTTCCTCAGTTGGGCCTGTTTCGCAGGGGACAGTTTAGCTGCAAAAAAATTCATCAACCCATAAATGCTAAGATTCACTTTAAAAAGCCAGGTTAGATCACGAACTATGCCGACGGTCTGAGAGGGAGCATTTACCTGGCACTCTGGGAGAGGGCTTGGTGTGAGATTCAATGGTAGTTTTGAGCAGGCTTTCAAGGTCACTGTCAAAACTGAAACAGGGCAGTGTTACATCCAAACCAACCATGAGAAGGCTGAGGCTAAGTGGTATACACTGTTCTCAATATCTAAGCCCAGGAGATTACAGACTATTCACTAGAGACACAGCCGCCCAACAATATACAGGAGGAAAGCTAACAACCTCAGCACTACATTCTCCCGCACTAAGCCTTATATGGTGCCTTAGCAGAAAGGACGACGAAATTACACACGCCTAAAGCAGAAACACAACACCGACAGGGTAAGCTCAAAGGAAACCGGCTAACTGCAGGGGTCCGCACAGTTCCACACTAGAGCAGAATGGCAAATCTAGGCTTCTGAAGGAAGTTAGAAAATATAACCCTATTAGTTGTTGGCTAGAAAACCGCCTCGGTGTTACTATGGAAACTTCTGGGGCCTGTTGAGAACCTGCTTCATCAGGCACAGCACTCCGTGCATTACAGACTTAAGCCAACACACACCCTGAAGGCAGCAGGCACTGTCACCCTTCCTTTCAAGCAAAGGAACCAGAGGTCAGAGGGGTTGTAGAACCTGACCAGGACAGCACAGCTGACAGATGCAACACTGTTTTCAAACGCATGCCTCACATGCTCACGTCCTCTGAGCACCTCCCCCACGCACCAGCAGGCACTTGCACACCTGTGAGTGCTGCTTTGAGTTGCAAGTGTTGAGGGGAGGTTCCACGGGGAAGTCTGGTTATAGAGACGGAGCTGCTGCAGACTGTCCACCAGGTGATTCAACCTCTTCCTCTGTTGGTTGATGATTTCCCGGTTGTTGGCTAGTGTGTTAAAAAGTGTCTCTCGTTCTGGCACAAGCAGGCGCCTGGTGGCAATAAGGAAAAGAATAGATACAAATGGCTCCTTTCTACACCACAACACACGGGGCTGCAATTCTAACAGGGAAAATAATAAAATGGAAAACCACCCAAAGACAAGAAACATCAAGAAAATACATAGAAGAGGGCATGAGGGGCCTGCAGCAGACCATAGTACAAACTGGGCAAAGCTGGAGATACTGGGGAAGAAGACAGTGGGCGGAAGACAGGAACCAACATGCGCAAACCCCTGCAGCTGTCCATTGAGACCCGAGGTTTCTGTCTGGAAGTTACACTCACTAAGGAAACAAAGCAGGCTCACTGGAAGCATGTGGGAGCCAGTCATCGCTTAGACTGCTGGTGGAGACAGTACAGGTGCTGCGAGCTGGGCGGTCATTTCCCCCAGAGAATTAAACAGATGTGTGGGTGCTGCTGGATGGCAGGTCTAAGGCCAGAGAGACACAGGTCTAGATTCCTTTGTTTTTCATTAATTATAAACCTTTAACCATTGGTAAAAATGTTTCTATTAACGTGAGGGAAAAAAATATAGAAATAAAACAAAACTGGCGGTCCTATGTGACCAGCTGGTTTGTTTGCTCTTGTCTGTCTGTCCATCTATCGCCACAGAACTGATTGAGAATGAAAGCTGCTGATGCACAACAGAAACTTCCAGTTTTATTTCCTTTCCTCAGAACCACTGAGAAGAGCAAGGCAGCCAAGTAAGTGATTCTAGCTGGTATAAGGTAAGCTTTAGAGAAGGGCTGAAAATAGAGACGTGCCAAGAAACAGAAACCATGCCCAGAACTTGAACTCTGCAGAAAGGGAACTGAGCGTGCAGTGAGTAGGCAGTGCATGGGGAAGGAAGCTGGCCCTGTTAGTGTGTGCAGTTTTGGAAAGCCAGTCTGTTGTTGTTGTTTGATTGATTGTTTTCTCAGACAAGGTTTCTCCGTGTAGTCCTGGCTGTCCTGGAACTCACTCTGTAGACCAGGCTGGCCTGGAACTCACAGAGACCCACCTGCCTCTGCCTCCCGAGTGCTGGGATTAGAGGCGTGCACCACCACTGCCCGGTGGAAAGCTGGAAAGGAGAGCAGACACTCACTGTCTCATCACAACTAGTGCACTGAGCTAGGACATCTCAAATGGGCCCAAACACCTGTGTGCGCACGGGCTCCAGTCCACAAAAACCTCCCTGGGCAGAGTTGGGGAGAACTCAGCCTGCCGCACCACGCCGGGCCCCCGCCCCCTGCTCCAAGCTGAGGGTCCTTTGGTTGGGCTTTTCAGCCCGCTCCCCCCAGCACGGTGACATTTATTTACTTCTCCTTACTAAACTACACACACACTACTTCTGTCCCTAACAAGACACCCACTGTCGCAAGAAAAAGCTCCATGATCCCATACCTTTATAACAACACACTCAGTCTTTGTTTCCATACAGGGCTAATCACTAAGTGTGTCAAAAATCTAACATTTTTAAGGGCTGACATACTCCAATTTCTGTGACTGCTTCCTTGCTCTCAGCATACTGCAGTCTATCCTTTCCACAAAACAGAAGCACAAACCAGTCAGGGACAAGTAACGAGGCTGCATGCTCTTTTGTATCTTCACCACTTGTCAAACCTTTTTTTTTTCTCTTTAAGATTTATTTCTTTATTATGTATACAGTGTTCTGCCTGCATGTGTCCCTGCACACCAGAAGAGGGCACCAGATCTCATTACAGATGGCTGTGAGTCACCATGTGGTTGCTGGGAATTGAACTCAGGACCTCTGGAAGAGCAGCCAGTGCTCTTAACCTCTGAGCCATCTCTCCAGTCCCCTTGTTAAATCCTTTTAAATAGCCACACTCTAATTAGGATTTTTTCTCAAAGTCCAATGTGCTCATGCAGACACCCCCAGCCCTTGAAGACCGAGACAGGAGGCAGGCCAAGTGCTCCAGGCCATCCAGGACAATAAAAGGTGAGACCTCTTCACAAAGAGCAGAACAGAACCAACAAAAAAGAAAAAAAAATTCTTTTTTTGAGAAATCTTTTCTCAAGAGGACAACTTGGAAGACTGACAAATGTACAAGGGGATTTCTCTGTTTTCTAAGGTTAATTTACTGTGTGTGTGTGTGGGGGGGGACATACAGAGCTTGTGAAAGGAAGAAAAGGGTCAGACCCCTGGAAACTGGAGTTATAGGCAGCGATAAGGTATCCAATGTGGGTGTTGGAAACTGAACTCAGGTCCTCTGGAAGAGCAGCCAGCATTCTTAACCATAAGCCATCCTCTCCAGCCCCAAGGAGAATTCTCTTAATCAAACATTGTGACTGTATATGAATCTACCCACAGATCTGCTCCCTCTTTCCTACATTTGTACCTTCCCACTGAAGTCATCTAAAATGCTTTTCAATTATTTTATACATTTGATACAAGATTAAAAGCATTTAATGTAATCTGAGAACATGCTATTCAGCGACTACAAAGTATTTTGTTTGTTTGTTTTTCAAGAGAGGATTTTGTAGCTCTGGCTGTCCTAGAACTCACTCTGTAGATCAGGCTGGCCTTGAATTCACAAGAGATCTGCCTGCCTGTGTCTCCCCAGTGCTGGGATTAAAGGTGTCGGTACCCACCCCCCATCACTGCATAGTATTTTATATACCTTCTTGATGCTTGGGTTTTTCTGTGATGCTAGGGATTGAACATGTATACACACATAGAACAAATCAACTGCTTTATCGATGAGCTACATCCTCAGTAGTTTCCTAATGGAATTCATATTCTTATCGTTCTAAAACGATGTGATATGCACTGGTTTATATAATCACTACAACCATCATTTAGTTGAACTTTTAGGAATGAACTGAGTAACCAGGAGGAAGCACACCTGTGAGATTTTTCCCTGAGCTCCCACAGAAGGCAGTGGCCACGACACAGCCCACTCACCTCTGTCTTCTCTTCTGCTCCAGATGCCGGTCCCACTCTAGGTCTAGAACATCATTCACATCCTGAACAGCAAATTTCACATACTGATGAAGGCGGCGGATTTCCTACCAGAAAAAATTAAAAGGCAAATGACTTATTTTTCTGGTAGCTGGGGGGAGGAGGGGGGATGCATTAAAGTAGTAAAAATAATTTTGAAATACTTCCATATTAAGAACTGTATGAACAAGGAAAACACTAGGTTTTACTATAACCATTAAATATAAACCATTTAATGAAATGAAAAATGGAAATTCCACTTCTCCAGTCGTATAATGGAAAGGGAAAGGGAATGGGTGTGGCAGCCTCAGGCCTGGGGAAGAGATGCACCCACTTCTTTCTCCCTGCCCGGCCCTGGGAAGGCTGGGACAGGCTGGGATGACCTGCTGCACTCCCTCCTCACTGTGCACCCATTCAGTCCTTTCCCATCATGAAATGAACTGGAAAGTAGACAAGATGATTGACAAATGGTGCTGAGAATAACTGACCCTAGCTACTCACATTACAGAACACAGGCCACCTCCCACTGGAGGAGCACGTCTCCACCTCCACTACAGTTCTTACCAGCTGTTAAGCCTGTAGTGGCGCTCTCTCAGCTGGGGGCATAGCTAACCATCACGGCTACATAATTTGACTCTCAAAATTCAAAGCAAAACTGAAACATTCAATCAAGTAAGTGCACAGACACTGAGCAGCTCCCAGGTAAGCGCTTCACACATGGCACAGATCTGACTGTGCTGAAATGCATTTCACAAATATTCTTGGAGAAGTGTTATGTCTCAACTGAAAACAGAAAATGTCATTTAGAAAAAGCCAAGCTGAGTGCAGGGAGGCAGCAGTAGCCTCAAAGACTAGATGACTAGAGGAGGCTCTCCTTTCCTTCCCCCCACCCCCGCCAGCTCTGACCTCGGGGCCATACTAGCTGATGCCCTTTCTTCCAAATGCCTTCCACCTGGGCAGAGCTACAAAAACCAACACTTCTTCAAAGGCCTGCTGCAAACCATTCTCGGTGGCTTGCTCGCTCTCATCTCTGGTCCAATGACAACACATACACATGGAAATTCTATGTCTATCTCCCTGACTTTCCCTCCCCAGTTTCAGAACCGTATGCTGTAGCAGAGCGGCTAAGAGCATGGGTGCAGGCTTTAGTAGTATGATCCCTGAAGTCGCAGCCGAGCTGCATACCCTTGCTTTGCCTGTGGTTAAGGGTCCATCACATTTCCTGCCGTTATCTGTTCGGCGCAATGAAAGATGACAGTTTTTCCTTTCTCAGGATGGAAGCTGAATGCTTTCCTCTTGGCCAGGCAACTGGGGCAGAGGTGCAAGGCTTGTGTGAGGACCGAAGAGGACTGCCTGGGGGGGGGGGGGGGGCCCGCACGGGCGGGCTGCAGCCTGAGAGAAAGCAGCCCTGCAAGGAAACACCACAAGGGGAATTAAGAGCTGCCAAGGATCCCAGGGAATCACCTTGAGCCTTCCAGGTCCTAGGAGGTCTCCAGGCACGGGACAGAACACTATGAACAGAGTCCACATGCACAGACACACATCTGAGGTGAGGAGAATCAGGGCTGCCCACACACTGCCCTCTGGGACTCCAGTGAGTGGAAGGGAAAGATGACCCAAGCACACTACGGCAAACAAAACAAGCCAACCAGCTAGAGCAGACATGAGGATGAAGAGTGGCCAGGAAATGGAACTCTGCCAGAGCAGGGCAGTGACAGAGCCCCACAGGGCTACTCCACAGCAGCACGAGCCCAGGCCACAGCCCTTCTTAGCTCAGGAAGTGGGGTCTCGTTTTGGAACCAACAGCTCTCACCCTGAGAATGACTGCAGGCTACTTTCTGTTCCTGCTTTTGAGAAGTTCTTCATTTAGTAGCCCAGGCTGGCCTCAAACTCACCATGCTCCTTCCTCTGTCTCCTGAATGAGGAGGTATGTGCCACCACACAGAGTTACTAGCTGGTTTCATAGACTGGAAATAATATTTAAAAAAAAAAAATATATCGGGTTGGAGAGATGGCTCAGAGGTTGAGAGCACTGGCTGTTCTTTCAGAGGTCCTGAGTTCAATTCCCAGCACCTACATGGTGGCTCACAACCATCTGTAATGAGATCTGGCACCCTCTTCTGGCATGCAGGCAGAACACTGTACATATAATAAAATCTTTAAAAAAAAAAAAAACCCCTACAGACCACCTGACATGCTGCCAATGTAATATTATTCATGATTTATGAAGTCCTATGTTAACAAAGAACTTTATCAAGTTCAAAGCTTGAAGTCTATCTTTAAATTAAAATTTTAAAAATTAAATTTTTAAAAAAGTGTACCATTTTCTTTGCTACAAGTAATTTTATGTCTGGGCAGTGGTGGCCCACACCTTTAATCCCAGCACTCAGGAGGCAGAGGGAGGTGGATCTCTGTGAGTTCGAGGATAGCCTGGTCTTCAAAGTGAGTTCTAGGTCTGCCAGAGCTGTTAAACAGAGAAAACCTGTCTTGAAAAACCAAAACCAACCAAACACAACACAGTAAGTGCATGGAAAAGCACAGCAAGGTATCAGCAGAAGACAGCAGCTTGCTAAAGGGACATCCCCAAACCCCCAGCTCAGAACCACAGCCATGGCGTCAGCTCACTGCTTCCGGACTCTTCTCAACAGACTAAGGCCTCACCCACCTGGAGCTGAGCTTCACTCTTGGGATCCAGAGGTCTTTTATAAAGCAGGTGCAGATACCCAGAGTCCTGGTTTCTTCCGTTCTGTTCTCTGGCTTCTTCGACACCAGCAAAGCCCTCCAGCAAAGTGGTTTTCAGGGCAGTTATGTCTCCATGAAGAGACTAGAAAAGGCAGAGATGCACTGACTCAACCACTATGTTGCCCAAAACAAAACCTGTGTAGACCTGGGAGGGTGAGAGTCTCAACTATTCTAGTTACCTTAAAAAATTTCCTTGTTCCCATGCACAAAACCATTTTTTCCCATAAACAGCTTTGTTTTGTTTTGGGTTGTAGGGGGTGTAAAAACTGTTCTATCATGTTTCTTGCTTCAGTGACTATAGGACAAATTAAAAATCCCAAATCCTGGAAAAAAAATTCATTGCTTAGAAAAACAGTCATTTAAAAAAATTTTTTTTAATTTTTAAATTTTATATGTTCAAGTGTTTGCCTTGTGTGCCACATTGAGCGCCTGGTGTTGGAAGAGGTCAGAAGAGAGTGTCATATTCCCTCGGTCTGGAGTTATAGACAGCTGGGAGTTACCATGTGCGTGCTGGAAATCGAACCCAGGTCCTCTGGAAGAGCAGCCAGGGTTCTTAGCTACTGAGCTCTCTCTTCAAGTCCTAATGTTTTGTTTTAATTACCCTCTCTCCTGTCTTTGAAAGCACAGCTTCTGATGACTTGTGGGAACCAAGGAGAGCAGAGCGAGGGCTCCCAACCCAGCTAAGAGGACGTCACTACCACTAGGAGTTTCTCTTCTCAAGCTGTTGTTCAAGACCAGAAGACCAGAGGAGACGCACGAAATGGAGTCACGTGAAAACGTGTCTGGCAATATCACTTACTAAACAGAGACTTTCAAACACTCACTTGTCCTTTTAAGCCTCCCTTCCTAAGTAGCAAAACGGAGGGGTCACAATATGGCTAAGGCAGGGAAGCCGTGAGGACTTCCTGAGAGGATCTCGGAAAGCACACACAGTGCCTGATGGAGTATGCAGGGACCAGAGTAACAGGAAATAATGCTTTAAAGCAGCAAATGGTTGACATTTTGTACTGTACATGCTCCAAAAAAATCTTAACTCAATGCTATACAAGAAACATTTCACAGTATACTAAAGATAAATAAACAACTATAACCAACTTTTACGGAGTGCCAAGCATGTGTTACAGAGGTAGAAACTATGATTTGACACAGACAGCTAGGATAGCTTTGGTAAGCTTCAGCTCTGACAGTCCTGAATTCAGCAGCACTGACGGTCCTCAGAGAACACAATGGTTCATACCAGCGTCTGGACTGACAGAACCCTCTCTAAAAGCCCCTTCTACCCAGGGAAGATATCCACGGCTACCAACCTCTGTGGCCTCTCGAATCTCGAAGAGGAAGGTGTGCAAGTCATCCGACTCTGTCCGCAGCATCTTCATCTCGTCCACAGTGCCGACCTGGAAACAGGCTTTGGAGGTCCGGGCCTTTAGCTCCTCCAGCTCTTTCTGGAAGTGTGCGATCTGGGAGAAGGTGAACCGAGAGACAACTGGTCTGAGTGGCAGCAGGAACAGCACTGCTTCCCTGGTTTCAGGACGGCTGTACAGGGCCAGGCCAGGCCCTGATGTTAGAATGACGGCCATGTGCGTAGGAGACTGCACTTAGGCCACCCCAGTCTCGCTGTCAGAGCTACTCTCACAAAAATAATGTTCAAGCAACAAACTCACCTCCTCTCCAATTCCAGCCATCACAGGGTCTGAATCTTTCCACTGATGTCCCTGTTTCTCTGTGACAGGAGGCTGAAGTGACTTGGCCTGAAACAGAAGGCAAAAGGCTTCGAGACGGGCTCCACACCACAAGCTGTAGTTCCTCGCAGCAGTCCTGAGACCACACGGGGAGCGCTCCTGCACCACGTCTCCACTCTTTAGAAACGTGTGCACTAGGCCTCCGTTTTGCCCAGGATGGTAAAAGTCATGAGCAGTTATGACAACATCACTCAGGGAATTTGTGCAGGGACAAGGCGAACAGTAAGTAAACCTGCTAACGATTTCTGCTGGTGAGTAATGGGAAACCTGGAGAATGAGGCACCGAGAGCCAAAAAAGTTCTCCTTCGGGGCTACCATTCGAACAGGAACGTGATGTGAGAGAAGGCTATGGATAGCTCAGGCAAACACCTTCCAGGCTGCAAGGACAAGCACAAGGAGCTAAAGGAGAAAAGACTCTGGTAAATGCAGGTCTGAAAGTCATGAGCTTGAGGAAGCTAAGCAGGGCTGGGCAGAGTGGAGCACACCTAGAACTCCAGCACTCAGGAGGCAGACCTAGGTCGAGGCTAGTCTCATCTACAGAGTGAGTTCCAGGACAGCCAGGGCTACACAGAGAAATCCTGTGTAGAAAAACCAAAAGAGAAAGAGAGAAAAAAAAAAAAAAAAAAAAAAGGCAGTAGCAGTTACGTGCTAAGCAGGACAGGAAGAAGAGAGACAGGTCAGAGAGGCAGGCAGTCCAAGTGTCCACGGACACACCATGGAGTTCGGGTTCTACTGCAGCCATGTTGGAAAACTACTACTGGTGTTTCAGAAGTGTTTGAATGAAATCTGATTTACCATTCTAAAAAGACCCTCTTGCTACTCAAAGAAGAGGGATGACAGCAAGAAGTAGAAGCCAAACAGGGTAGAGCAGTCAGGACAGCAAGAGAAAAGAGACAGACAAGCCCACCACAGGATGTATGCCACAGAACGTGACAAGACTGACGTGGCCTGGAGTGGGGAGAAGTACTACCAACGAAGAAGGGGGCCCAGGGTGCTTTTGCTCCTGCACCTGTGCAGAACCCTGCTTTGTCAGTGCTGCTTATGGAGGTGGAAAAGCTTCTCAGAGAGCTGGAGTCGTGCTGGGACCAAGCAAAACATCCAGTTACACTAAACTAAAGATCTTGTATCCATAGGTGATACAAAGAAGATAGACCGTATCTGCTTTGCTGTGTGTCTGTGTCTTTGGTATGATACAGATCAGTAGGAGGACAGATGTATGGTGAGCATGCACAAGACCCTAGAGTCAACCACACACATGAACCATCAGTTAAGACAGACCATCCATCCTAGTTATCAGATTTAACTGTCATGACACAGCCAAGAGTCAATGAGAGGAAAGCCTCGATGGAAGAATTACCTCCAACAGACAGACTGCCTGTGAATATGTCTGCAGGGACTGTCCGATGTAGGAGGGCCCAGCCTACTACAGGCAGTAGTAGCCATAGGCAGGTAGTTGTGAACTGTCTAAGAAAACTGAGTACAAGCCAGGCTGAGAGCCAGCCAGTAGTAGTATCCTCTATGCTTCCTGCTGTACATTTTTGTCTGTGAAGTGAGTTTCTTGGTTAGAAGTACTGCTGTGTGAACAGTAAGCGAGCCTACCTTGATTCCCTCAGTGATGGACTGACCTTGAGGGGGAAGCAGAATAAACCCTTTCCTCCCCGAAGTCAGTGGTTTATTTAGTTGTTATTTTTGAGACAGTGTAGCCCAGCTGTCCTGGAACTTGCTCTGTAGACCAGGCTGCCCTCGAACTCAGAGATCCATCTGCCTCCAGAGTGCTGGGATCAAAGATGATTAGCCATCACAGCCTGGTATTTTTGGTCAGTGTTTTATTAAAGCAACAGTAATCAAACTAGGACCCCATCCAACAGAAAAACATTAAGAACATCAACAGACTACATACAAGAAAATATCCAGATGGCTAAAAATGATATGAAATAAAGCTAAATTTTGCTAATCACTAGGAAAAATATGAGTTAAATAAAAAAACAAAACAAAACAAAAAAAACAAAAAACAAAAAAAAACCAAATACAACGTAAGATGAAAAATATCAAACCAAGCAACACTATAGCTCTAGCTGGAAACTACTCAGCAGGATGGAAATAGTACCTATAATAAAGCATCAATTCTATACAGCAACAGAATGGGTAAATATCATGAACATAGTAAGACTTTTTGCTGCGTGCTTCTATTTCATAGAAATTATAAACAGGCTAAGTTAATCTATATACTGTTAGATATCAAGAGAGTGGATACTCCTTGTCGAGGATAGAGACCATAAGGGGCACATGAGGAAGAGTCCTGAGATCCTGGTAATGTCTCTTTACCAACTTGTTTACTTGATGACAATTATTAAGGTGTACACATACCACATGGCCTTTTTTCTACATAAACTACTTTAATTAAAAAACTGAACAGAAGCTGGGCATAGTGGCACATGCCTTTAATTCCAGCACTGAGGCAAAGGATCTCTATGAGTTCAAGGCCAGTCTCCTGGACTGCAGAGTAAGCTCCAGGCCAGGTAGGGCTACTATAGTGAGACCATGTCTAAAACAAAACAAAACAAAACAAAAAAACAACAAAAAAAGAAAAGTATTAAATAGATAATTGCTTTTATGAGTACATGTCAAAAACTTCAAGCATGTACTTTGGTATCTCCTGTACAATCCTAATTACTGTTCCCATGTCTAAATTCTAAAGGCCAACTTTATTAACATGAAATTGTATTAAGAGAATTTAAACGTACCTGAGGAGAGCCTGACTTTGCCACTGGAGGGTTTATCCTGGGTGATTTCTGCACCACGGAGGACATGGAACTTGGAATACTTGGAGTAGATCGGCCTGCTAGCATAAATGACCAAAGAAGTAAGTTATAACGGACACTTATCCTGTTACTTCCGTCACCACAAACTTTCCCCAAATCTAAGGAAGAGTTACACATTGTCCCTGGCTTCACTTCTACGACTGTATTAGAGAACGATGACTAAATGGTCCGCTGATGCACACCTAGAATCCTAGCACTAGGAAGCTCAGGAAGGAAAGATTCTGAGTTCAAGGTCACTTTAGGCTACATAGGTAAGGTTAGGTCACATTTGAGACTTGTCTCAAAAACACAAAGATGGCTGACAAGATGGTGTAGTGAGGTGACTTTGGCAGACTTCAAAAGGCAAGAAGCTTCCCTTTCTCAGAAATTTCCTCATTCATATCTGTTTGGTATTTGCCTAAATAAAATTATTCCAGGCATTCAAATTTAATTGGCTACCAAGGCCAGGTATGCTAATTCTAGCCTTTAATACCAACACTCAGGAGACAAAGGCAGGCCAATCAGATCTGTGAGTTCAAGACCAGCCAGGACTACATAGTGAAACCCACCTTCAAAATGAAACAAAATACCAGCCAGGCGGTGGTGGCGCATGCCTTTAATCCCAGCACTCGGAGGCAGAGACAGGCGGATCTCTGTGAATTCGAGGTCATCCTGGTCTACAGAGTGAGATCCAGGACAGGCACCAAAACTACACAGAGAAACCCTGTCTCGAAAAACCAAAAAACAAAACAAAACAAAAACTGCATTGGGAAACACAGAGATGGTTCAGTAATTAAGAGTGAACACTGCTTTTACAGAGAACCCAACTTTGGTTCCCAGTGCCCACTTCAGGTGGTTTACAACTGCCTGAAACTCTAATTCCTAGGTATTATACACCTCTGGCCTCTCCAGTAACTGCACTCATAGGCACATACATGCATATAAATAAAATCTACCTAGCAAACATCCCTCCCAAGCCCAAACTCAAACACACTCTGTAGTCATACTGAATAAAAGTATGCATGGTGATGCATAACACCTATGCTCTCCAAATCTTTAACTTGAATCCTATCATGTGCAAATAATGAAATCCAAATAGTGATGGTCCCCAAACCACTGAGCTGACTTTCTCATAAATGCTAAAGAAATGAACTGAGACTATGCAGAAAAACAGAATTCAGTGCATGAACTTTAATTGAGACCACTGGTCTCAAATTAACATGGACTCCATATTTGACTGTTGTTAATTTCTTGAGTGTAATAGCCTTGGCTTTTAGGAGATAAGAACTCATGTATCTAGGGGTCAACTGTTTCACACTGTCTGCAATTAACTCTCAAATGTTTTCAAATTTTTACATAAAAGGAAGAAAGAGATAAGCAAACACACATAAAAAAGATGTCCGGAAGCACTGAACCCTGCTGGGGACCACAGTATTTACAGTTTTTGCAGCCAATTTGTACATGTGACAGGAAGGGGAAGGTAGAGCAGGTGCACTTGTTACATCCTGTCTGTGATGGTTTGCACTTCATCACTTGCTTAGAGCGGCTGATGGAGAAAATGTATGTAGAGTCTCAGGAGCAATAAACAGAAGAGTCCCCAAGGGCTCCTGTCATGCTCAAGGGCAGCTCAATGACTGTCCTTCCATTAGAGCAGGCTGTGTGTGAGGACTCGGTCTTTGAATATCCATGAGCAGCCAAGTAAACGCTAATAGAACTGAAACCACTGTGAATCTCTCAATTCAGAGCACAACAATCATAGCACATTAAAACATTAAAAGAAAAAAAAAAACCCAAACAAAAAAAAGTGGTGGTGCACGCCTTTAATCCCAGCACTGAGAGCCAGGCAGAGGCTGGCGGATTTCTGTGAGTTTGAGGCCAGCCTGGTCTACAGAGTGAGTTCCAGGATGGCCAGGGCTACACAGAGAAACCCTGTCTTGAAAAACAAAACAGAGGCTGGAGAGATGGCTCAGTGGTTAAGAGCACTGGCTGCTCTTCCAGAGGACCTAGGTTCAATTCCCAGCACCAACATGGTAGCTCACAACCATCAATAATAGGATCTGATGCCCTCTTCTGGTGTGCAAGTATACATGCAGAGTACTCATACATAAAATATAAATAAAGAAAAAAAGACAAACAAACAAACAAAAACCCCACCTCACTACGTTAGCAGGATTCTTAACATGCTGAACCCCATTCATCTGCAAGGAGAGCTGAAGGCAGAAGCTGTTGGCTTCCGAGAATACCTGATGGCGAGGGAGAGACCGAAGACTTCAAAGGAATGCTTGAAGTCATGGAGCTGGACGATGCCGGAAGAGGTGTGGGATGGCTGAGTGGTCCAGAAGCAGCTGGCTTCGGGGAGGAAGAAAATGGCAGCACAGAGGGTGTGCTCGTGGAGCCGTGAACAGGAGCAGAGGCCACAGCCGTGAACCTGAGAGAGGAAACGCAGCTCTCTCACAACAGCCTGCTGGAGGGTTCTCTCACACTGGTCCTTAGCAATGAGACCAAGAAGAACCGACTACCCATCTCCGCTGCCTCGGAACCAACTACACACTGGCTGCTTCCTCCTCAGATGAGGGCAGTTACCACCTGCTCCGTTAGGAACATGGTTTCAACTACAGCACACCAAAGCACTACGTGTAAAATAAAGCCAAATTCTGCAAAGCATGAAATATCTATTTTCTAGCCTATGAAGTTGAGTGTTTGCTTTGTTCTCAAGGGGGTGGTGCAACCAACTACGAGAACTTGTTTTGAGGAGCATCATCTCTGGTGTGAAAAACACCAGGGAAGAAAGCAGGTTACCATCTTTGGGACACCATGGCCCAGTAAGAATGTCAAGTCAACAACTGCAGACATACTAATATTCCAACAGTAGACTACTGTTATGTTAAAGAATGAGTAGGCCAACAAAATGGAATGCCCAGTAGTGGCCACATGCCGATTTCAAGGAGCAAGGATGGTGTGGCTGCAGCAGCACATCCCAGCAACAAGGCAAGGAGACCCACTGAAAATTGATGGTTTTGGGGCTGGAGAGATGGCTCAGAGGTTAAGAGCACTGGCTGCTCTTCCAGAGGTCCTGAGATCAATTCCCAGCACCCACATGGTGGCTCACAACAATCTGTAATGAGATCTGGTGTCTTCTTCTGGCCTGCAGGGATACATGCAGGCAGAACACCGTATACATAATAAATAAATCTCAAAAAAAATTTTTCTCAAAAAAAAAGAAAGAAAAAGAAAGTTGATGGTTTTGACACACATTGTGACTAGACAAGGGGGTGTGATACAAGGGAGTACTCCCTCCAGATGCTGCTCCGTGTGGCGGGGAGAACAGAAAAGGGCAGATAAAGAGGTAAATAAATAAGGTATGAGTAAGCTGGCTGGAACCAGATCTGTAGGAACCAGACACCATGCGCAAAGGTCTGAATTGTAAAGGAAATGCAACAAGAAACCTTTGGGGACTGTCAAGCAGGAGAGTCACCTCGTGTATCTCTAACCGCACAAGTCACCTCGGTGGCTGCAAAGAGAACAGTTAAGAGCCAGGGTGGGTATGAGGAGGGAAAACTACAAAAGACCCACTTTGTTTCCAGGATGTATGCTCCGGGCCGTTGCTTTCTTAAATAAGGAATACTTATCCTACTTAAGTGCCAATCTAACAGTCAGAAAAACAAAACACCTGTAAGAGACACTTAGGACTGGACCTGCAGATGAGCTGCAAGCCTTTACACTGGTTAGATTTCCATGGCACTACTTTAGAAAGGTCTGTTCAGTACTCCATTCACAGTGACCTACTTCAGGGACTTACTACCTTGTAATATTTCCACCCATTCTACCACAGAATCCAACTTTGAAGGCGACTTACTTTTCACTCAGGTTGACTTTCACGGAAGAGGCTGAGGGTGGGAACGAAGGCTTCACCCCTGTGTTTGAGGCACTGGGCATTGGTGTGCTTTCCAAGGTGGGCTTAAAACCTGATGATCCAAACGCGAAGGGAGCAGCAGCTGTGGCCATGGGGGATGCCGCAGGGGGGAGGGCCAGGGAGCCTTTGGAAGGAGGAGCAAAAGAGAAGGTGGAGGAGGTGCCAGAGGCTAGAGCGGCTCGGGAACTGTCAGAGCCAGTGGGATACGGAGGGGGCTCCCCAGTGACGGGAGCGGAGGACTTCAAGGATGAAGGGCCAAAGGAGAACACAGAAGGGGCTCCCCCAGCAGAGGGCAAAGGGAAGGTGGTGGGAGGAGCAGCAGAGGACACAGGTGCAGGAGGCGAAGAGGCTGGCAATGAGACATCAAGGTTCTGCGGCGGCGGCGGCGCCTGAGGGGAGGTTGGAGTGGTGGGAAAACTTCCTGCAACGAAAACCAAGGAGAAACAGAGGAACAAAGTTAAACTGTAACCCTGCTAGTCACATGACAGAGGCACGGGAGAGACGGCTGAGGGTGGGGGGAGCTGGATCCCACGCCTGCTAAGAAAACAGAAAGCAAGCCGCAGGTGGCGCAGGCCTTTAATCCCAGCACTCGGGAGGCAGAGCAAAGTGGATCTCTGTGAGTTCAAGGTCAGCTTCCACAGGACAAGATATGTGACACAGGCAAACCCTTTCTCAAAAACCAAACAAACAAAAAGGGAAGATCTATGAAATTTTGAAGAAGGCCAAACTAGGGAAAAGCACTAGCCTAACAGGACTCCACGGATAGAAAACACAGTGAGTTTGCTACTGCAAACTGAATAGTGAAGAGTCAACCTCACTCTGCGTTACTTCATTAACAAGGAAATGGCCCTAGTTCGTGCAGGTCTCTGCCTCAAAATACTACTCAACAGCAATTCTAAATGCACTAAAGACAGGGTCCTAGAAATAAAAGCCTCAGATACAGCTATCTGAAAGAGGCAAACAGTGAACTGGCACAGGTGATTAGAAACAGATACAAGCCGGGTGGCGGTGGAGGTGCACGCCTTTAATCCCAGCACTTGGGAGGCAGAGCCAGGTGGATCTCTGAGTTCGAGGCCAGCATGGTCTACAGGGTGAGATTCAGGATAGGCACCAAAACTACACAGAGAAACCCTATCTCAAAAGACCAAAAAAAAGAAAGATACAGTCAGACAAACTATTCTTAAAAGTACTTGGATATGATAAAATAACTGAGGTAAGTGAACTAAGTTTTAACTCCTAAAAAAGCTGTCGATCATATTTAAGTTTTAAAGTTAACAAATTTAAGCAGATAGCCTAATTCACATAAAGAAACAAATATTTAATCTCTTTAATCAAAGACATGTAAACTTAGCCAGGTGTGGTGGCATTTGTCTACTGAAGTACTCCCAGTGGAGGCAGGCAGATTTCTGAGTTGAGGCCACCCTGGTCTGCACAAGAGTTCCAGGCCAGCCAGGGCTACACTGTGAGACCCTGCCTCAAAAACAAAAACAAAGACAAAAAGAAACAAAACCAAAAAAGACATGTAAATTTAAAGTTAAGTTTTGACTTCCCTCTAAAACATCAAAATCAAAACATGTCACCCTTGAGAGCAGGTAAAGCCAACCTGAGGCCTTTGCCCATTGGCAGGGATCAAACACACTAAGCAGGACTTTTAGAAAACATTTTGCAACATTTCTCAAAACCCATAAAAAATGGCCCCAGTGATCCCTTGTCTAAGAATAAACCCCATAAAAATAATTTAAAGAATGAGAATAAATACAATCTTTTATTTATTTAGCTAGTTTACTACAGGCAGGGTTTCTTTGTGTAGCCCTGGCTGTCCTGGAACTCACTGTGTAGACCAAACTCAGAGATCCACCTGCCTCTGCCTCCCCAGTGCAGTGATTAAAGGTGTGCCCTCCCCCCCCCCCCCCCTCCCCCCCCCCCCCCACCACCCGAAAGTAAATACAATCTCAACGATTTAAAAAACTCAATGACGGGGCTGGAGAGATGGCTCAGTGGTTAAGAGCATTGGCTGCTCTTCCAGAGGACCTGAGTTCAATTCCCAGCATCCACTTGGTGGCTCACAAACATCCATAGTGGGATCTGATGCTCTCTTCTGGCATAAGGTGTACATGCAAATAGAGCACTCATAAATAAACAAATCCTTAAAAAAAAAAAAAACCTCAATGACACATTAGACAATTATTCTTTTGAATAAACCATGAAAATTAGCTAAGAACCTAAAAAAGTTTACAGCTTAAATTAAAATCACGGTGCTAGGCTGGGGAGAGCAGTGTACATCTTTGATCCCAGCACTCAGAGGGCAGAGGCAGCTGATCTCTGTGAGTTCCAGACCAGACAGGACTACACAGTAAGATCTCATTACAAACTAAAAAACATCACTAAAACATTGTAAATGGATGGTTCCTGTCCTAACTGCCCGGCTAGCTCAGTTGGTAGAGCGTGGGACTCTTAATCCCAAGCTCGTGGGTTCGAACCCCAAGTTGGGTATCAGATGAAGTGTAAACCTAATTAATCTTATCAATAAAAACCAGGAGTCAGATATCAGGGTAAGAACCTGAAAGATCAGAGAAGCAGGGGAGCAGCCGCCAGTTGCTTCCTACCTTTACCATTCCTCCGTCCAAAGAGGTCTAGATCCTCTCTGTCCCGCCTTATCATTCACTGTCTCCTCTCTGTACAGACCTCCAGACCTCTATGGTTAACTAGTGGCTAGCTCTGCCCTCTGACTCCAAGCAAGCTTTATTTGTCAGAATATCACACAACAAAACATATAAATAAATAAAAATAAAACCAGCATTCCAATGATGTCCACCTTTTGACCATAACTATGAAGGTGTTCCTGCAGAAACACACTGGGAAACAGCTCCCCCAAAAAGGCAGGTTTAGAATTTGTTCTACTTTTCCAACTTTCTATGAGGCAAATTATCAATTCAACTGCATAATAAATACTTTAAAAAATAAATACACTTCCAATTTATATTAGTTGGCCTTGGCTGTGAGCCTAAGATGGCGATTTGTCTTCAGGAGAGATACTTAGAGTATCGAGGAGACATTAGTGAAAATACCAACTCTTGATGTAAACATCACTTCCAGAAGAGTACCTAACACTACTACTCTCAGTAGGCTACTCAAATACCTCTTTTACATAGCACCTACGGAGCCAGCAAGGAACACCTTCAAAGAAACATGCAGACATAAAGCACCTTCCATGCCCAGTAAGATTAGACCAGAACGGAAAACAGAGACCACACCCTAAAGAAATTGCACGGCTGGCGGTGGTGGCGCACGCCTTTAATCCCAGCTCTCAGGAGGCAGAGCCAGGCGGATCTCTGTGAGTTCGAGGCCAGCCTGGTCTACAGAGCGAGATCCAGGACAGTCACCAAAACTACACAGAGAAACCCTGTCTCGGAAAAGAAAGAAAGAAAGAAAGAAAGA
Organism: Peromyscus aztecus; assembly: GCA_902168405.1. Taxonomy (NCBI): domain Eukaryota; kingdom Metazoa; phylum Chordata; class Mammalia; order Rodentia; family Cricetidae; genus Peromyscus; species Peromyscus aztecus. The sequence continues at coordinate 18,776 of CABHPQ010155179.1, forward strand.
AAGAGGGAGGGAGGGAGGGAGGGAGGGAGGGAGGGAGGGAGGGAGGAAGGAAGGAAGGAAGGAAGGAAGGAAGGAAGGAAGGAAGGAAGGAAAGTAGAAATTGCACACTCCTCCCAGGGCAATTAGAAATGAGTATTTGAAGACCATCACTTTGTTATTACTTCTGGCCATTCAACACCACATCCTTGGAGCTGCTGTGTGGAAACAGACAGAACCATCCATGTCTTTCAAACCTAGACTACACCTTAGTGTCGGGGACTATGAGGGTCCAGCCCCTTGACAGTCCCCTCCCAGGGTCCGGGAAGAATCTACAACCAGCTGATAATTAATCTTTGATGAAATGAAATGAATCTATGTTCAGGAAACTCTTTAGTTCATACACTTTATTATTCTGTGATAGTTCTCTCTCCACACAGCTTCTATTCTGCTCTCATGTCTAGCTCCTTTCTTGCCTGATTTCTCTGTTTGTCTACTGTTCCCTCTTAAGTTTTATCTTAATTCTCTCGTCTTAATTCTGCCTCATCTAGGTCCTTTTCACCTTGTTCTTACCCCACTAGGGCTTTCCCATCTGACTCTTCCTCATCTTCCATCTCGTTCCTCTAGTACTCTCTTCTAGCCCTTCAATCTACTTCTTCCCCATCTCAGTTTGTTCCTCTCAAGTTCTTACCCATCTAGTTCTTTCATTCTCCTTTCTCTTCTCCGTCCTGTGCCCTGGGAGTCCCGGTATATAAAGGGAGGGTCCGAGCTAAATTGTGTAAAGCTATTACTTAACATCCACCTCTCCTAGGCGGTGTCTCCTTGCGGGATTTACCATAAGTCAGGAGACTTGCATGCGGACTGCTATCACTGTTAGTCCTTGAAAGTTGGGCGCCCACCTGGGTGGTGTTTCCTGTAGTCCTTGAAAATGGCTAAGGGAGATATCTGATTCCAGAGAAAGCCTTTCCTGAGGCTGTTCTCCAAGTACCTGGAATGTGTATGTCCAGAGAGTGATCAGTCTACACTGTTAGTCCTTCTTAGGGGAAAGTCAATAGGAAAACTATGAAGGCACACATGATTTTCATAACAGAATACAGCTGATATATAACAAGCCAAGTAACACCAAAAACTCCTTGGGATGTGGCTTCCTCTGGAGGAATTCCCTGATCCCTCCAGGTAGTGACTTTGCCATAACCAGCTGAGTTCTTATGATATATTCCTGCGGCCTGCAACACCTTAGCCGTACTGGGCAGGTACCAGAACAGACTACCTCCTACTTTCATGACTCTGTTTTCACTCATCAGGGCATAGCCGTCACCTCTGCACTAGATGGAAGGAAGGAGAAAGGTCTCTAGAAAAGGCTAACGGCTGCTACCCCATGGTTGTGCTCAGGTACTTGGTGGTTCGCAGTCCCTCATGCAGAACAGTGCTCAGAAACAACTACCCCACAGGTGTCAACCAGATGGGCTGCCTGCCCTGCTCACTACAGACAGACGTGTGGAGCTAGGTATAGGTGCTCATGAAAACTGTGAGAGGAGAACATAATGCAAAGAGCACACCCCACAGGCAACCAAAATTCAATACAGCACTGCTAGTTTATGCCAGCATCCTGGTGGATCACTTGGGGTCACAGAGCAGTTGGCAGGGCCCAAAGTATCTGAGTGAGTGCTCTGTGATGTGTGGTCACTCGGGCTGATGGAACAGTCTGAAAACATCACCAAGCTCAATCAAACATATCCCACCCTAATGGTCAGCAGTCTTTAGGCAGAACTTATTATGGGCATTTTAGCCACACAAGAAGAAAAGTATCAGTTACATTCTCACAGAACTGAAGAGAAAATAGCAAAATGTCAATATATGGGGAAAAAAGTACGTCTAGCAAGTTTGACAATTTCTTCTCACAAATGTTATGATGCTGCTGGAAAAAAAAAAAAAAAAAAGCTGCAATCTCTATGTGTGCACAAAGATTCCATCCCAAAATGCTGACTATGCTCCTCGACAGTCTATGGAATCTGTTCTTGGATTTTCTCATTTTTTTGCAATACAGATATTATTGTCTGACAATGCTTCAAAGAGGAGGAAAAAACAAATCAAAAGACAATGAAATATAAATCAGAGACACTAAAGTCTCCATATTTCTATTAGCCAGAAATAGCCCCTAGAGTTTAACAGCCCCTTTCCAGTGTTAGCACAACACAGCACACAGTGATTCTTCATGACACACCTTTTACCTCTTTGCTGTCAATAAACATTTTTCACTGTCCATGAACAACTGTCCGTTTGACCAACCCTCACGATTAAACACGACAGAGCTGGATCAATGCTGCTACCTTTCTCTGTCAAGTGTTGTGAAGGTTGAGAAAGAATCCAGGGCTGAAAGGAGGCAAAGATATGCACACACGTTCCCAAGCCTTCCTATGGTAGACTGATGGTGTACAGATGACCACACATCTTATGTCACCTTCATCTTGGAGATGTTCCTGGGCTGCCAAAGCAGGCAGAGGCACACACCTGATGACTTGGGCTGCCGCTCTCCTTCTATTGAGACCAGCTCCAAGGTCTTGACTAAGGACCTGACCCCAGGATTTTGATTGATCATGTAAAATGGACAAAGCACACCATCTGTTGAAAGTAACAGGAGAACCGGAGCAGGAAGTGTCTTTTCATCGTCTGTCAAAAAAGAAAACAAAGGTGTTAAAGGGCCACCTGGGCCTAGAAGGGCATATTGCCCCGAAGAGGTCCTGAGGGGCTCCTTTCAACAGTAGCTGATTCAGATGTGAACAGCCTTGCATGCAGCAGCTACAGCAAGAGCTCCTGTTACTATCACATCACATCCCGCTGGACCCTGTCCTGCAGCCCTGTACTCCCCTAGGCTCTCTCCATTCGAGAGGTAGGTTCAGCACTACCAGGACAAGAGAGGAGTCTCTGGTCGATGCCAGGTTTGGGACTGAACTGAAAAGATGGCTCTTTAACACACACACACACACACAGAACTGAAAAGATGGCTCTTTAACTAACACACACACACACACACACACACAGAGTGAGTTAAGCTACTTTATACTCATTCACAGTTGAATTTTAAGTACACAAGAGTATCATATCAGGAGTGCAAGCTCATCTGTAGTGGTATTTGCTCCACCCATGACCTTGGGCTATACGGCCCAAAGGAGGTGGTGCTTCCTGCCATTGTATGTGACCTCTTGTAAGGGGTTAGAGAAGGGTCACATGTACTGCTCCCTGCTCCTACTCCCAGTCAGATCAGTGGACGACTTCTGCTGTCTACTCCGTTCTGTAATCGTGAGTGTATTTCCTTAACTTATATCTTAATAAATTCTGTTACCATTTTAATAGATTCATGTGGATTGATCGTAATACTCATCAGACCAAACGTGCCTACCAAACCAGGGAAAGGACGGAGCTCAAGGTGTTGGACCAAGACAGCTCTCTGTCTGGTGAAGTTCAAGCAGGCAAATCTTCTTCAGCTGCCTCCTCACATCTCAGTCACTGTAGTCACACTGCTGACCTCCCCGGGGAAAAGGACTATTCAGAGAACATGCGCAGGCCCCGTGTGGCAAACCTGAGCTTGGAGCTCCTCTCCCTCATTCTTCCCTAATGAGTGTTAGGTGCACTGCCAGCTGACTGACGGTGACACTCCCGTGAGGTCACTAGGGCACCAAATAGTACACATTCACTCTAATGCAGACACATGAACCGTGTCTGTTGTGGTTTCATTGGTGAGTAACCATCTTTGGGTAGCTTCGCATTGTCATGACGTACCCTCCACCACTCTGCAGCTAGAAATATGCTAATGGCTTCTAAGGATCAACCTTTATTGAGCAGCAAACACTAGACAACACTCACTGAAGGCGACTTCTACTTCATTGGTATAATCTATGGCAACACCCATGGGCAAGGAATCATCATTCTTGTCTGTCAGAGGCAGTTCAGCTCGACTCGCGTCCTCCAGGAGCCAAGATTCCCAAGTAGTCTGAAAAGAAAGAAAAAAAAAATGGACAAGCAGAAAAATGTGTGTTGCTCAGCATTTTGCACTGCTTCTTCTCGGCACCGGTGAATCAACAGAGAATACGTGGCGTGGTTCAGCTTCCTGTGCTGATGGGGAGACTCTGACCCTTGGAACACCACCTTAGAGCCAGGAGTAGCCCAGCATGGGAGCGGTTCTGGTGTGTCCGTCGCGTCTTCGAAGTTTCAGGTTGCCTGCCACAATCTGGCAGTTCCTATTGCAGATGCCTGTGTCACTAGCTGCTGAGACAGAAGGCAACCTTAAAGCCTTGTTTCCTGTCTCACACTGGCCAGTCCTGCTGCTTACACTCCTTGAGAAGCTTCTATATCTTTCCAGTAACATCCCTCTTGCTCCTGTTTTCATGGCTGGGCTCCATTCCATTCAACAAATGACTCCTGAGTCTTATGATTCATTAACATTCCGTCTAGCTTTCTGTCTTGGTCAACTGGGCAGCATGAGTCAGAGGAAAAAGGAGACAAGTGATGAAGCTAGAAAAACAGAAGCTGTTCAGGCCCAGAAGAGCACACACTCATACTACATGGCTGTGCTGAGGAGTATTCAAGGCACAGTCACAAGGCTGCAAACCAAGCTGACTCTAACCCTTAAGTAAGCCTATAGGCAGGGCTAGGCAGTGGTGGCGCACGCCTTTAACCCCAGCACTCGGGAGGCAGAGCCAGGTGGATCTCTGTGAGTTCGAGGCCAGCCTGGTCTACAGAGCGAGATCCAGGACAGGCGCAAAGCTACACAGAGAAACCCTGTCTCGAAACAAAACAAAACAAAACACAACCAACAACAACAACAACAACCCACAACAAAGCCTATAAGCAAAACAAAAGGGATCTGACAACCATTACAGGCCAGCATGCAGAAAATGGCAGTATGGGGACTGCAAACGGAAAGATGAAAAGACACTATAAAAATGGGGGAGTGCAGCCGGGCAGTGGTGGCACACGCCTTTAATCCCAGCACTCAGGAGGCAGAGCCAGGTGGATCTCTGTGAGTTCGAGGCCAGCCTGGGCTACCAAGTGAGTCCCAGGAAAGGCGCAAAGCTACACAGAGAAACCCTGTCTCGAAAAACCAAAAAAAAAAAAAAAATGGGGGAGTGTAACAAGAAGAGATACCAAGGTTGGGGTGTAGACCAGTCAGTAGAGTGCTCGCTGCATGTGCACAAAGCTCTGGGTTAAATCCCCAACACTGTAAAATCATGTATATGAGAGGGGAGGGGGAAGGCAGAGAGAGGGCTATTGCTGTCCGTGACATTTTATCATTTAGTCTTTGCATTAAAAGGTCATTGAAAGGGACACACATTACAGTCTTAACCAGTCACTTCCACTTGACCTCTCTCAAAATAGCATCATTCAACATAAAAGTGACAAAAAAGGAGAAATTTACCTGATCACTTTGTCGAGCTAGGATGCTAACTTCTGTTGATGCTGCGGATGCTGCCAGCACTAAATCCCTTAAGAACAAAACCGAAAGGCCATTACATTCAAGTCCACCAACAGCTCAAACCCGACTGAGTCTACAACACAGGGCAAGGTTTCCTCAAGGATGAAGGAGGATGGAAGGTATGTGATGTAGTAGTGCTGAGCTTTTTAGTTCCAAAAAGCCCTGGAACACCTGCCCACTACTATCCATGAAAGACAAGGGACACACAGAACCAAGGCAGGGCTCACAAGAACCCTGCCCCAGGGCAGGGAAATCCAGCTGAGAGGAGACGCTCCAATGGGCTCTCAAAGGTAAGCTGCTCTTGGAGAAACCCTGAACGAGTTCCTTAGGTATCAGTATTTTTAATCCAGGTATGATAGCTGATGCCTGTAATCCCCGCACTCAGAAGGCTGAGGCAGGAGGATCTATGAATTTCAGGGTAGTCTGAGCTACAAATGATTCTTTTTCAAAACAAACAAACAAACCAATCAGTATTTTCACTGTAGTCACTCACTGTATTTGAGAAAACTGGACTTTGTGGTGGCACATGCCTTTAATACTAGCCCCACGCCTGGAGGCAGAGGTAGGCAGACCTCTCTGAGTTCGAGGCTGGCCTCGTCTTTACAGCCAGGACTAACAGTGAGACCTTGCTTCAAAAAACAAACAGGTGGGGAAGGGGTGGGCACACATTTACTGGCCTCTGCAGATTAGTACACAATGCTATAAACACGTCAGGACTGGGAAGCAGACACTGCAGCCACAAGGACATGATCCCCATCCGCTGACAACACATTGAGACCTCTCTTCTGAACAAGTCTCCATGGAACTCAGTGACTGAGTGTGGCCCTGACAGTGGCAGCAGGAATGCTCTGCTCACCACTCCTCGATGTAACTGAGGTAGTAATGATGCTGTCGCTCTGTGCAGCTGCTGTAGCAGGGCTCCATGAAGTTCACAAATATCTCTGGGTGCCTTTCTTCTTTTTTCTATAAACAAGACGAGGGGAGAGAAATCTTACTGCAGTTTTTCTGGACTCCTACCCAGCTCACAATCTCAAGACAAAATCACGTAAGCTTAATCAGAAACTTGATGTAAAATCTGTGCACAAACATAGGGATGAGCTCTGAAGGGCACTCAGAGGAACAGAAACCCCATCACCAGGCAAGCTGAGCAGGACCTGCATTCTGCCACAGCCTGCTACAGGATACACACGAGTGACCCACTCAGCCTGGTCTACAGAGCAAGTTCCACGACAGGCACCAAAACTACACAGAGAAACCCTGTCTTGGGGGGAGAAAAAAAAAAGAGAGTTGCCTACCTTGGTTATGGTGCCTCTTCACAGCAATAAACAGTAACTAAGAGAATGCTCTTAAACAGACACCAGAATTTTGGTCCCAGGCCCATGGTATAACACTGAAACCTTACACCTGATTCTACCATCACAGCCAATAAGGAAAGGAATTTAATTCTAAGTTAGCTTACTAGAAGACTTTTGTGACTCTCAGAAAACAAAGATGTTCTTTTCACATGCTTACCGGGAGTAAAGCTACCACCACATCTGGACAGGTCTCCAAGGTCCCATCTGCACCAGCATAGACTATCATGAAGACATAGGTACCAATCCACAGCACATCCAGAACTGAAAGACACACACCCCTAATTCCTAGGTCACCAATCTTGGCAAGAAGATACAGCAAAAAACATCATATGTTTGGAATAGTCCCCATGGACTACAAGAGTTAACTCAGACCAAAAAAAAAACAAAAGTACTATGGCTTTATCAAAGGTTCATACTCCACTAAATAAGGATAATTCACAGTTGCAAAGGCATCAATTAGCCCAGTTTCTTATAAGTAGTGGTTTTCTACAGGATTATTATTAGGGAAAATGAAGAATTCTTAAAAAAATGCAAGATCCATTTCAAGCTATTACACTGAATAGCTCATGATATTAAATGGGAAACTGGCTCCTACACTATCCAGAGCAGGGATGGAGGATCTCACATGGCTAGAACAGCTGCAGTAGAGGCCAGAAAATAAGTAAAGTAGTTGTTACCTCTCACAGGATGATCTGACTCATAAAATGGAGGACACGGAATGACCTTTTTTTCTTGCAAAGTCTGAAAGAGAGTTGAAAAATGTCAAATGAAACAATGCTTAAATCAATGAAACTCAAATCCAATCAGATGCCCCAGAAACTGGTGTTCTATCTCCCCTCCACACCCTCTAAACAAAGAGAGCACCATCTACTCCTAGCATACCCTACCCAGGGAACTGCTCCCATCAACACCTTCAGATGCAGCTGATGAGCATGCTCAATGCAGCAGCATTCACAGAAGACCATCAGTAAGATCACTAGAGTCTGTCTACACAGTAGACTACTATGGAGGCACTGAAGAGAGAGTAGCTCCCTGCATAGAACTGGAGAGAAGACCTCAGTATACTAAGTTATTAAAAATCAAAAGGGCAGGTCTAGGCATGGTGGCACATACCCTTAATCCCAGCCCCACCCCCCAGAGACAGAGGCAGGCAGATCTCAGTGAGTTTGAGGCCAACCAGGCCTACACAGCAGAGTTCCAGGACAGTCAGGATTACACAGAGACCCTGTCTCAAAACCAAGCAAACACATAAACAAGCAAGCAAACAGCCAAGCAATAAATCAATAAACTGCATTATCATTTTAGAGGCTAATGCTTCCCAAGACTATGCATCCAATTTCACATAATGTTTGCCAACAAGCAAAGGTGACTGCTTGTACTCCCAGCTACTAACGAGGCTCAGCAGTTAAGAGCTTTTGCTGCTCTTACAGAGGACCTGAGTTTGATTCCTAGCACCCACATGATAGCTCCCAACCTTCCTAACTACAGCTCCAGGTCTGATGGCTCTCTTCTGCCCTCCAAAAGCACAATGCATGCATGTGGTACATATTGACACATGCAGGCAAACACTCAGAATCATAAAATAATTTTTTTTTTTTTGGCTAGGCATGATGGCACACT